>JAIPRL010000219.1:0-175082 GCA_025469235.1 Pemphigus obesinymphae
ATTTATGCGGGGCTTACACACACTAATATTAATTTACACACGCACACACATACACGGCATTTTCACATTGTTCAAAAATTGCCTATACAATAACCCCTTAAAACACGCCCGCAGAGAGCCGCCTTAATATAATATATAGGCAATATGCCTTGGTCGACTGGTAATAAGTCAATTATTACTGCATAGTCTATCATTAAATAGTCATAATTGAATATAAGTGAACTCTCTAGTTTCAAAGAATAGGAATCATTCTCGTTTTGTTTATATAATACACTGTGTTTTTGAAGTGGAAGAGGAAGGAGGGATGAGATTAAAATGAAGGGATTAGATGCGATAGAGTGATATGAAGAGGTGGTGTGTATGTTGAGAGTGTAGAAAATCAAATTAAGTGGAAGTTAAAGTTGGAAGTGATGAACCTGAAATAGTTAGGAGAGATGGCAAAGAAAAAGAAGATTTTACGTGTATTTTATAAAAATTAATTAGTACAAGTGCTTAAGGATTCATCTATATAGTATAATGACCTGAAAATCGGTTGAAATAGTGTATTGGAATGCAAGAGAACTCTACTTGTTATACATTTTTAAAAATTTTAAAATACAAATATTGAAAAATAAGAATTATGTAAAAAAATATTATTTAATATAAATATGGCGATTGCACGCAGAACCGTAAAAAATACTTTCTTTTTCGGAAGGAAAAATGTTGGGCGTGATTCAAATCTTGAAGTGATCGAGAACAAAAGTTTAAAATTTTTCATAATTTTTCAGTATAGTGATTATTGAATTACGAAAGGAATTTTCCAAAAAAAATTCAAAATAATCACACTTTAAAAAAATTTTTAAATTAAATATTGAAAAACGTTAAAAGGTAAAATAGTTAAATTAAAAATAATTAAAGTATTTGAAAGAATCTTCGTAATCGAATTAAGAATTTTGGTACAAAAAATTAAGGGAATCGGACGATTGGTTATCACGCACATCACATTGAAAAAAAGCATTTCGAAAAATACGCATTTAAAGTAATAAGAATTCTGGCTTTTTAAATAGATTCAACTTCTCTTCTAGTTATTGTAGATTTAAAATTTAAAAAGAATACAATAGATGAAAATATTTACTATAGACAAACATTTTAGCTAAAATCATTATTATTATTACATTTTTTTAAAATTAAATTTGACGTGCATGACAGATGTGATTATTATCGAGCAGCGAGACTAGATTCGTTCGAATGGGTATAAATATGTCAATATTCTGGATACTGCAGCAATCGTTGTGGGCTTAGTGTTTCTAACAGATTTACCTTTAACTTTCACACTATACGACCCTTTCAAAAACGAATACTCAATACGAGTAGAGAATATGAATCTAATAAGTGTATATATTGAAAATTCACTTTTAAATGTATACCTATATTAATTGTTAGCCTGTTATCGTGAATTGTTTGAGTAAAATTTTTATTTATACAATAAAACTAAATTTATCGTGTAAACATAATGTCGGAATTCATTTTCATGTAGGTAACTGAAGTTTGTCGGTCACGTAATATACACACGCGTGTCTTCTCCCGGGCAGATTAAATCGCTACGAGCGCAGAATACGATAAAATGAAACTGCGATCATATTTTACGATCCAAACAATGTTCGTCAGTGCCCGGGATCGATGGACGGGAACTTTGCGCGTTCGACGACAATTCGTACCTTCTGTTGTGCACACGACCGTCGCTTGGTGTACGGCCAAGTCCGCTATTATATTATTACATTATACCGTTGACATAACCGTATCACGCGCGCGCCAAATACTCGATCGGAAAAAAATATGCAACACGATAAGAGTGTAAACGATAACAATAACATGATAACATGATATTAGCTATGACCTGTATATAGTCCGGAGATTTCCAAATCATTAGTGACCATAACGAAAAGCGTGGGCCCCGAACATAAAATAATATAGGTATTAAAAAACCTAAACGTTTTTACTTTATTTAACTTTACTGTATTTTGCGCTTAAATTGTATTCACCGATCAGCCTTTTGTTTTGTGTGTATGTGTGCAGTATGTTATGTGTCGTGTAGGTATGCTTATCGACTAAAAATAAACTGGTAACTCGGGTATAATATGGCGACTAATGTTTTGCGTATTGCCGGTACTTGGTTATAAGTACAAAAATATAATAGGTAATTGAAAAAATTCATAGCAATACAGAAAATATGAATAATAGTTATACGCAACTACATAAGGTTAGCCTCATTGGCTCATTAACAATATATATAAAATAATGAATATGTAGATAGTCACCGTAAAAATCGTTGACAAACTGGCAAGGTGCACATCCTAACCTAAAATAAATATTAAATAAACAAATTCCAACACTCACAGGCACAAAAATATAATAAATAATAATAATAAATAATAGTTTCAATAATGTTTGGGTATTTGAGTAGATTTTAACAATCATAAATAAAATATAGAAAAGACTGCATGCGACTATTGTAGCCGTCTGAATAAATTATATAAAAAAAAGTAAATTAGTTACTGGGGCTATTCGAGCTAGTTTATAAAATCATCCACGAAGGTAGACGAATTACACGAGGCTACTCCAGCCTATATTGATGGTAGGTATTAAAACATTACCACACACGATTACCGTGGTCACCCCGATTCGATTAACAAAACAAGGTTTGTTTTAATACAACAACTGTCAAATTACGACATTTTCAAATGCGTTTAACTCCACCAGGTACGTATACACGGTCGGCGAATGAAGATAAACAACATACGTTTATCTTAATAAATATATCGCCTCTTACTATTGTTACGGTGTGGCACACGAACCGCAAACACCGATGCACTTTGGCGAGCGAACGAACGACAAAATATATTTTCTTAATGACCATTTTATTACATATTATAATATGATGGCATTAATACATATTAATACATAAATTGAGTGGACTACTAACAACAACGGCGACAGAGACGATTCCCCGAATGTAGTTTGGTAACTCTTCCTAACTTCCACTTGGTGGGCTGTGTGCATTATTCCTTAATTATTATCACCACCTTACCAACTTCTAACGATATTTCTATCGTTTTCAAAATGATTGCATTACGCATTGTACATACTTCCAGCGATGAAGTCCATTTTGTGACCTTTCGGTTAGGTCTGCTTCAGGGGGCAGAAATATATTAGGTAATTAGGAAATTAATTTGTGTTCTACATTCTAATATAGCTTAACATATTCTTTGATTTTCATATCGGTCTGTAGTTAAAACAAAAATAGTATCTGAAAAAACATGTCCTTGTTCTGATCCAATTAGTAACGAAGCAGCTGCCGATATGTTTGTTGTTTGTGATGTCAAGTGCCTTGATCCTGTTCAAATGATTGTTGAGTTTCATTTTTTCCTTGCTTATGAGCCACTGTCCTATCGTAATGTAGTAATGTATTGTGTCTCCGTATACATGTGTGGAAATTGTAAGCGGATTTGCACAAATTTGCCCTATGTGCTAGAGAAAAACAATGGAAACACAATCTAGAATCTTGTATTAATGTTACTCTGACGGGTAGGTCCTTAAATCGATTGTATGCATACAACTTATGTGCACAGGAAAAGCATATGCATTTTACCTCATTTTCAATGGATACGAACAGATTTTTTTTGTAACTAGTACCCTGATAAGACCTTTAACTATTTGTACCAGTTGATAACGACCTTGACATTACATTATCTAAATTAGAACTTACAAGTAGCGGATTCTGAGCTTTCTAGCGTTATACAATAGCTAGTTAAAATGTTTCCAGTTCAACGTACGTTCGAAGGTCTGTATCAGTGCAGCGAAGTTACTAATATTCATGGCTCGTTGTTTTATCTAACTTTCTTAAGATAACAGTGATAAGCCAAGCATTCCAATGTTAGATGGGGGTATTCCAACACTTCATTTGCGACAACATGAGCCGAGATATTAGAGTGAAGAATTTGCAATTCTTTCGCAGTAAGATATTCAACATTAGTACTGTCTAGATTACCTCACATTTGAGATTGTATCACCAATATTTTGTGATCATATCATTGTTCTAATCTTCTTATCGTTACCACATAATTACTATCTTCTATCGGTATCCCTTTAATAATATTTAGTACTTGCCCACTCAAAGTAGATCGAAGATAAGAGAATTTTTGTATCGGAGGTTAAGTATCACCACTATGGACCATAACTATGTTTTATAAATATCAGAGAAAGATCGCCACTCTTGAATATTTCCATCGAAATTTGGTAGTGAAATGGGAACTAAACGTACTTTATGGGAAAACATATTAGTGGCAATAATTGAAACATTATTCATTGATGATTTATTATTTTTCTCTAAATTTATTATTTACTGCATTTGTGATCGTATACAGCATAATAATTAGTTTCAAAATTTTTCACACTTGTTTAGATTCCTCTAAATTGTCGAAATCAATTAACTAAATTGTATATTGAATTTCATCAAATATACGGTTAATCTGTGGAGCTCCTCTTGCATAAACTCCAACGTGTAATTAAATATTTTTTCGGAATAAATTTATTGATATGAGATGACTTTATTACACCTTGTTTCCTCTTTATGTCGTTTATATACTTCTGATTGATCACTCTCTACCAGCACTATCTTAAATTTTCAATACTTTTTGTTGAATAAAAGCATTATTCTCACAAAATAATTATTAAATAAAAGACTGTTGATAAGGAAAACTTACTCAAAACAAACAAAGACACTACCGCTTGAAATAAATTTAAATTTTGAAAAACGACAACACGCACAATAATATTAATATTATTATTTTTTAATTCACAATAGTATAAAACAATATTTACATCTTGTTAAGGTCACCAATACATATATATATTTAAAAGATCGATTTCAATAGTTTATCAAGATTTTCAGTAGGTAGGTATGAAAAAATAATAAACTAAACACATATTACACATTTTATAAATGAAAAATTATATCATCGTATTTATTACTTATTTAAATTATGAACCCAAGTAGAAACAAATTTTCGCATTTTATAATGTATTATTTTCCTTTTATGAAAAATTAAAATATTTAGATAAATTTACTTACATAATTGCATTTTTTTTTATCTATGATAATTGTTTAGATAACTTATTATTATTTATCTAGAGAAGATAAAAGATAAGTAAAAATTATCTATATACATTTTATAGACACATATTTATCTATATAATGCTCAACACTGGCTATTATTAACGTAATTATTTTAAAAATATTATTATCAATAGAAAGAGTGGGAGTTTGAAGTCTTAAAGTTGTTTCGGGTTCAGTTCTGGTTCCAGTTCTTAAAATATAAAATAAAACAAAATTATAACTTTTAATGAGAACAGAATTTTTGATAGAATAAACAACTTCCACTGAATTTTAGCAATGAAATAAATTATAATATTAAAGAGCGAATAATATTAAAATATTCGGTTTCTATATAACTTTGAATTATTAAAATTATTGGTTCTGGTACCTAGTTCATTTTTAGTTTAGTAACTTTTTCCAAAATCGGTTTTTCTTAATTTCCACAACATTATTATAATAGTGCATACTCCTATAAGGATCCTATAATAAATCAATGTAATTGTATCTAATATGCCGTTATAGATGATATCGATTATATTAAAATAACACTGATTAGTTGTTTATGTTCGTTTAGGTAAAATTAACAAACATACAAAATAAATAAGTATAGACTTACCTTATTTTCGTTCTTAAAAACTTAGATAATTTAAATAAAATATTTTATTTTGTTTAAAATTTTTAAAATAATACATCATCAATCATTTGAACTTATTATTTTATTCATACCAGTAAATTTATATCTATAGCTATTATCTATATATTATATATACAGATATATACGAGATAACTAATGTATGTCTGTGATTATGTGATTCATGATTACATGATTACATGTTTCTAAGATTACATAATTGCATGTAAGAAATAAGCAGTGACAATTTTAATGTAATTATATGACTAAACATATATAGAACTAATATATGGGGTTAATTTTGTAAATTCAAATTTAACGGGTAGAAATAAAGGGGGATTGGGCCAATTTCTATTTTCATTCGATGTCAAGCCCAAACGAATCGATGTAGAAAGCTGAAATGTTCACAGAATATTGATTTAATGACCAGAAAAATCCAATATGAATGGATTTGGTGAAATTAAACCTTTAGGAGGGTCTATTGGGAGAAGAAGGAAATTAATTTTAATTTTATACATAAAAAAATAACTAATGATGAATATAATAATAATTATATTATTATTCAAAAGTCGTTAAGTGAACACTGGTGGTAGTTATATTGGACGAAAGCAATGATAAGAAATTTCTTTTTATAAAACAGTTTTGAGTGGAGCTTCAATATAACAGTATTTAATATTTTTTTATTTTTTTTTTAAATAATTGACCTATATAACTTTTAAATAGACAATTTAAAAAAAAATTAGATACCATAATATGTTATATGCTTGTTGTTTAGTTAATTCCCCTGCGTTTATAAACTTAATTCGTTATTTTTTTTTTTCCTGTACAGTTATAGATGTTTCCATTCCATATCATAATAGGTACTTAGTTTTTCTTTACGCTGAACAAAACTACTTGGGAAATCTAAAAAACACCTCTGTCACAATTGCTCTTTACTTTGAAACATCTACTCGATTGTTTTTATCCGAAAAAGTGTAAAAATGCAAAACTAGAACTACATATTATTGTATTGTGTTTTTGGTTTTGAGCGGAGAGATAGTTTCGATGCGAAAACATCACACACGATATATAATGGTTTTTTGAAAAATAAGGTTGTCAAAAATATTGTTATACCATTTTGAAAATATTTGAATTACAAATATTTACACCCATAGAAAAATACACTGAAAATATTGAAAAATATTGTATACATATATTTATATATCGCAAGGTTTCATTTTCCAAATCAGCCCAAGTGACAGAGCCATTGTCGTCATCCAGGGGGCCAATCGCCACGAATTGTCCACTCGGGGATTCGTCCAGAGAATAAATAACAGACGGAATCGGTGGAACATGCACAAACTGGGGTCCCCTAACCAGGGTGGTGGTAACCAAACCCACGATGGAGCGTGCGTTCCCTCCGGTGTACATGAGTTGCCTCGCGTCGGTTACACGAATTGCCTCCTATATTTTTTGACCTGTAAAAGACTACCCGAATTTCCTCCTATTTTAAAAATATTGAATTGTCTCCCGCGCCAGGTAGTTCAATATTTTATACTCGTTTTCGCCTCGAATCGCCTTCGTTAAAAGTTAGAATGGAAATCAATATTTTATATTTCAGTAGCGGAAATAATTATTTATATTATTATAGAATATAGTACGCAGTGTTTTTTTAATTTTTACGGAACGATAAATGTATATTATATTTTGACAATATGAAAAAATGCATGTTATTTTATTCTTTAATTGATATTTTTTTCATGTAAATTTTAAGTTTCAAAACACTTTAGTTCTGCCATGACAAAATTGACTTTTGGTCACATTGTGGCGGTTAAATGATAGATTTTGTAAATTTAACAAACTGTATTATTTTTTGTTTAAAAGGTTAAAGAATTATATTGATATTAATAAAATAATGAGATACATCGGTAAATCAATGGGTTTGATACGGGAGACAATTCAAGTAGACCTTTTTGACATACTCGAATTACCTCCCAAACACCCGGGAGGCAATTTGAGTGAAAAAAAAGTCTACTACTTGGATTTGGGAGGCAATTCGAGTTTCGTCACCGACACTGTCCGAATGAGTAGCTGACAGTGATGACTGGACGTTGCATGAAAAATGCCGGCCGGATCGAGTGATCTGGGATAGACACGTTGGAGGTCGAATTCTTACCGGTCCAGTAGCTCTATTCTGTAACTGGATAAGACCGGTTATCGACAACTTTCGGTTATTAAAGCAAAGGAAATGACCACTATTGAATAATTATCAATAGAGTAATTTTGTAATAGACTGATAACGAATATTGTTGTTGAGGTATCCAGAATATCCGATATCGTGTCGGTCGTTGAGGATTGTGACCGTTAAGCGTTATCGAATCATTATTAATATTTTATGATTAGCACATATTTGGTTCACAAACTCAAACTTATATTTCACTTTTATGATTAATGATTACCTATGAGTTATGAATATTATTATATCGTATAGTGTTTAATGTTTATATAAATGTATATTTTTTAATTACGGCATTGTAGTTTTTGGATTGGGAGTTGGAGGTCTTAGAAGAAAGACTCGGAAAAATTGAAACATTTAACTAATAATATTATATATTATGTTAAACGAATAAATACATTGAAAAAATCGTGTTTTATAAAAAGTACAAGTAGGTATCCGATTACAAATAATATAAGTAAGTACATACAGTTAGAAGCAGCTCTCTTCATAATAAAATAATTATTATAATAATCAAAATAAAAGTTTTGTTAAATATAGGTAGTGAACATTGATTATTGAATACAATATAATTAATATTATACTATTATACTAAAGTTTTTAAATTTTGTAACATCGGATACAATATGTGTAAAATGATAAACATTTGCTTATACTATGTGCGTTGTGATTGGACAAGATTCATAAACTCCCAGATAATGGTCGTTAGCCATCGGTTTCTTATCGATTTGGGTGTAATATATTAAGCTATCGATTGATTCTTATACAGAATCACAATGTTGATAACAAAATTCGATAAATTCACGAAATTTCTATAAGAAACACTTATCGAATTAATTCGTTAAAAGAGTATCGAGTTACAGAATAGAGCCGCAGACACGGAATTTGCTGGCCCTCGATTAAGCTGTCGTCACAGAAGTGGTCGAAATTTTCAGGACGTAGATCTTCCACACTCATCTGGTTTGTCGAGTAAGAGGTATCCTGGATAAACCGGACTAAACGTGGTAGAAACCTAGTGATGGTTGATTCAGCGCAGCCTGGTGGAAAGCTAGGGTGGCGTGAGTTCAGGATGCCTGAGTGTTTCTCCCGAGCTTGAAATAATAGAGTTCTAAGTGTAAATTATGAAAAAATTGCTTTTTGTCGATATAATTTTGTTAAATTTTTACACATTTTTGGGTCTGACAAATTTTCTAAGTATCGCTCGTGTTTAGAGAGTTGGTCAGAATAAAAAGTTCTAACTCTTGAAAAGAACTCTTATCGGTTAATTATGGCCATCGAAACATAACGCTATTTGATTTCGGACGAAAGTGTTAGAATGGTTTTTATTTATTTTCTTATTAATAAAGTATA
Organism: Pemphigus obesinymphae; assembly: GCA_025469235.1. NCBI lineage: Eukaryota > Metazoa > Arthropoda > Insecta > Hemiptera > Aphididae > Pemphigus > Pemphigus obesinymphae. Next base: position 9,331 of record JAIPRL010000219.1, read on the forward strand.
TATATATATATAAAAAAAGAAAAATATATGAAATAGCTAAATTACAAGAAATTATAATTTGCACCTTCAATAAAATTTCTGGCGTAATTGGAGTTATTTTTGCTGAGATATCTACAATTTTAGCGGTCCAAAAACGAAAAACCGTTCTTCTGAACAATCGATAAATATGATATGGGACTCTTTTATTCCAAGCCCATGTTCTATTCACGGCGAAGACAAAGCTCTTCTCATACGGATGGCGTAAATCTCTGGTGGGCTCGGCATATCGGAGATCTCGGTTCCATACCGGACCCGTCGGCAGTAGTCGAATGACACAGAAACAGAACAACCGGGGCAACATCTATCCGACCATTCTTACTATTATTCATTAACATTTAAGTGCCTATTCGTTCTACACAGTTTTCTCTGGGCGTGCAAGTTATGTGTTAACGCCTGACAAAACCTGCGTGTATAATGATTATTTTATTTATAAAAATAAATACGCATTTAAAAAAAGAACAAAATCATTGTACGAATGTTTACATAATAATAAATATAAATAATTTATCGATTATCATAGACCCGTTTATTACTAGTACATGGTAGGTTAGGTTGCATTTTAAAAATAAAAAAACAATGTACGATAGTTTACGTAATATATAAAATAATACCAAATATATAACGATTGTCATAGACGCGAATAAATATATCGAACCAACAATAGAAATACGACCTGTTTTCGGCTCGAAACTCGACCACGATGTGTTTACGTGTTGTTGGACGTTAAACATTTTGTCGACGGCTTCGCGATCCGTTCATGCCTACGGTCATATTTCATCTGTTTCCACCGAAGAACTTCGTGCCAAAACCCGACGTTGACTTTGGAAACAACGACTCGCATGGTACGGCTATGCCGACGTGTATTGTTTTCAATTGCGAACATCGCAGCTACCACCAGTTTATGACATTATGCAAGTATGAGGTAGTACATTGAACATACGTGTACAATGTCCACTATAATTTATAAAGCTGGAAACGCACCGGCTGCAACATTTTGTTGTTGTTGTTAAAAAATAAATAAAAAAAGAGCTGAAAATATAAATACTACAACAAGATTATTTCAGTTCATGATTATCATCCGTCAAGTGACGAGTATTTTTTTTGGTCAGTTTTTCGAACAAATTTTGCATATTTTTAAAATGAATAATCAAGTGTAGGTGAATATTTTGTTGTGGCAATTTTTAGAGCTTTTCGATGCAGAAAATGAAAGACGGCATAGATTTTGGGTTCATCCATTAAACCAAAAAAAGAAATATTTCTGATTTTATCGGTGAACTAAGGAACGATCCAGAAATTATATATAGCGGGTCGAGCCTCGACCAGCAACAGTAGTCGATCCGCGTCCATGTCCATATTGAATAAAATAAAACTTAAAAAAAAAAATAACAGAGATATGCACTTCACGAAAATTCACACGACAAAAGGAACAGAAATACTGTGCGCTAGTCCAGTGACTGTCGAGAAGAAAATGTTGATGAGGTCTTCGGCAGTCAAGGATCACCCCGTTGTTGCGAAACGTTTGGCGACATTGCGAAACGTTACCCGACTAAACGTTGCAGCCGGTGCGTTTACAGCTTAACAGAACTCGGAAATATAATATCATACTAAATGTAAGTATAAATAATTTTATGTTTTATTCAGTTTACCTGTTATACGTATTGTTGAGTTCGGAATATGCAAAAAAAAAAAAAAAAAACAGCATATTATAAATTTTGCGCATGTATATTTTTTCTCGTGTAAGATGGGGAGGTTGAATTTATATTCTACGTTAACGCCCATATGTTCCAAATCAGGAAACGCCACTGGTTCTAAACGTTCTACAGCTGTTTTAAATTTTCCCCAACCCTCATCAAACTCCCAATCAAACTCCAATAATCCGTCTAGTGCGTATGAGACACCCTCTTTCTGTTTTTTAATCGCGTCGTGTTTCTGATTGTACTTTATACTACATGTCCAATTTCTTTTCATTTACTTGTGGTCGTTATAGGTCCGTTCCGTATATACATATATGTAAATTAATATATATTTTATTTTTTTTTATGTTTTATATTTATCATATAAATGTTGCTATTTGAAAATTTTAAGCCTAAAAATGCTATTTACACATAACCGATCAACATGTTTATATTACAAAATTATATTTAATTATTTTGGTAATCATAAATCAAAACTATCGGAGGAAGGACTTCTGGATCTCCTGCCCATTTGGATTAATTGCGCCCGACAGTGGATAAATGTTAGGATTCAAATAAATTTACAAAAATATACAAGATAATATATGTATTTATATTGTGTCTATGTAGTACAGTTTTTATTAAATGTTTTTATTTATTACATCCTTTCTATGTATTAGTTATAACAACCAGTCATAAACAAATTTTAGGCTAATTAATTATATTAATAATATATTTTTATACATCACAGTCTATTATAACCAAAAAATCAACACATTTTTTTCAAATCAACTTTTCCTACTTTTAAAAATATTACACTTTTGTTTTCAAACTTGTTTTATATTATATAATTCATATTATGCACACGATTACGAAAAACACGAGTGTTTATCATACAATCCCTATATTATTTTATATATATTATATATAAAATAATATGCTATAGTTCTATGAAACTTATAAACACTTAATATAATGTATTTCAAACGAAATCACGTACATTTTAAAATCTAATAATTATAACCGATCAGAATTTTAAATCGGTCAATCGATAATGCACATGCAACCTAAATATCCTTCAATATTATTACAATAAATATAGTTAAGGAAATAAAAATAATTATAGCCATTGAGCAATAATAACGTTTCTAATTTTTAATCTTTCGATTTTCATTAACATACAAGACCATTTTATGCGGAATTCCAAATTTGGTTCCCCTTTATTCAATCGCAGCTGATTAACATAAAACTCTATAAGTTCACAATATTATAATTATACATAATTTTAATAAATAAATTCCGAAAGCTTTTACATATCATACTGTATTTTCGTGTGTGTGTCAGTTAAATATTTAAAATAATTATATAATGTTTAGGTGTGTTATATATTCAAGGCTTGTTAAGTTAACCAGTATTTTTTAATTAATTAATTAATTAAACGATTATTTTGTAACAATGTTAGGTTAATAGTTAAAAAAAGAAAACAATTATCTTTTACGAATTATTTCAACTTGGTTTAAAGTTATACTATTAAAGTATACTTTATTTAAAGTTACATTTTTTAAGTTTTCAAAAAACAATACAAATAAAGACTTGAAAATACTGAATAATTATTGATGTTAGGAACACAATTCGTTTTAGATAAATATATCTAGAAATTTATGAAAATGTTTATTTACTATCCGGCTAAATTTAGAATTATTTTTTACATAATTTTCTTAAAGATAACTCGTAAGTAATATATTATAATATAGGTAATAAAATTTATTTCTCGTATTGTAAGTTAATATGAACTCTACTTTTATTTAATATTTTTAATGTTTTAAATACGTTCAGCCTTGGATATATACTATTTATTTATGTATACATTAAATGATTATTTTCCGAATATTATTTTAGCATAATTAAGAAATTATTAGTTTATTGATTGATCAAAATTGAACAATATTATTTAGGTAATGACAGTATGGTAATCTATACCACTCTAGTTGACACACGATGGTTCAATAATTTGGAATTTGGATTAAATTATTCGAATTCGATTTTCTACAATTTTATCGACACGTTATCATTAAAAATATTCGAGTAATTTTAGTTGTATCAATAATTTATATTATATAATATATACCTATATATTTATATATATATATATAAAAAAAAAAAAAAATGCAAAAATATTATTTTACGAAACGATCATATTATGTTGAAAAAATAATCGATTTTCAGTATAATTTTTTATATAAATCTACTTTATTGAATTCTGTTGACAGTGTACCGATCATTTTAACGAAATAACACAGTTTAGGGTCGTAGAATATTATTATTCGGACCGTAATTCAATTTTGGCAGTTTTTTTTTTTTTTTTTCATAAACATCTTAACAAGCGTTCGATTTTCGTAAATAACACGTATACAATGTAATATATGCATATCATATCATTACAATTTTAACCGAACGTATAAAAATAAAAATAAAAGTTATACATCTAGAATATATAAACACGATCGGCTAGGGAATATGTTATTTTTTTTATAACATTTAAGGCACTCTACGCATGACCAATCTAAATATATAAATTTTTTTTTAAACTTACACGTACACTATATTACGTTTATACGAGTAGTCTGTACAACTAAAAAATAAATATGATCGATGAACTTATCGATGTTATTATTTTCTCAAATAATACATTAAATAATAAATAATGCCGTATTCGTGTAGTCCGCTGTTTGCATAATTCAATCTACATAACATGTATACACGATTAGGACGGTGAAGTTATATTTTATATTTGTTTCTTTTTTAATATCAAGCTTAAATTTTCCTACAAGTTATATGGTTTAAAATGTCTTTCATTAAATTCGATATTCGAAATTTAGTAGGAATTTTTGACATTAGTGCGATTTTAACAATAATTCTGAAATATTATTTTGCACATACTATATGTTCTTATAAATTACACGATTTGGTTTATGCTAGATACTAATGTGTATAAGTCAAATTGTATCCACTGATTTGAGATTCAACAAATTTCAATAATTACTTTTGCCAATTGAAGTTAAAATATTTGTAAATAATTGAATTTAAAAAATTTTGATTAGGCAGAAATTTAAAATATAATAGGGTAAACTACGGTTGCGGAAACCGGTATGCACAAACCGTTAGATGTAATTGGAAATTCGTTATGCAAGTCCGTGGAAATCATTTGAAAATCGGTAATTTGACATTTTTAATGTATTACTCTACTGGCGTATTTCTCCATTCAGAACGCCGAAATTTCTTTAAATTTTGCGGGAAACTTTAACTTATAACAATTTGTAACATTTGTACTAAACTAAAAAATTAACGTCGAGGCTTAAAACATTTAATGCAATCGATTCATTAGTGTAATAACTTCACCGCCCAAACAGTGACTAACTACACTACATTAACTTCCGCTACGACTGCGTGACGAAAAAAAAAAAAAAAAAAAATATATTTTATCCAATAGTAATAACAATTAATAATAATATTTTTTTAGTGTATATTATTATTTCGGACGTATACACGCGGTGTAAATGAGTTATTATTATTATTATTTATTTATTTTTGACTTTTTTGATTTACTCTGTAACTGGGCATCGTTGAAATCGTTTTTCAGTATAATATATAATATATAAAACAAAACTTAATATACAACAACATTATAACCGTACAAAATAATATCTTTGGCTAACACATAGATATGTTATGTGTTTTGCAACCACCGCAACAGCAACTGCAGAAAAATTGCCATCGGTTTTTTTTAGGTGGCTCCCCTTTGGGTTAAACTGTATGATGTGTACCTGAAACAATAACAGCGCACAACAATGTATTATACGGTGAAACAACAGGTATAATGTATACGGTATTATCTCGTTATCACTGTAAATATTGTATCAAAATAGCAACAAAAAAACTGGCGACTAAGTATAAATAATGGCTATAATATAGGTATGTGCCGTTCACAGCGAATATTCCGTAATCATTTTTTGTGTATATCTGTTTTCGATTTATTTTGTAAAAAGGTCAGTGGGTATTTTGAGAATTTTTGTATCCTTGCAAATCGAAACAGTATTTTTAAAAATTGCTCGATATTTACTCATATCACCTTCCTATCCAAAGTACATATTTAAGAATGGTATAGTCTTTAAAAAAAGTACTTTAAAAACGTTTTAATTACATGGATAGTGAGGATTCCCCTTTAAATATCGGCAAGATCATACAATAACCTAAATAATATATATATATATATATATATATAAATTAATAAATGTATACACATCTTAAGAGGACGCTACACTAACAAATGTTCGTAGTGAAATAGTACTTTCGTAATTCAAATGCAATTAAGAGTACAATAAATATTGAGACCTGAATTATACACTGTTTAAAAGATAAAAACTTGTTCAATGTTTTGTTTCGAATAGATTTTCAAAATAATGTTTTATTTTTATATATTATACAATTGAATATTTACCAAATACGTCTTTTTGCTCCTTTATATTTGTAATTTGTTAATATGATTTTTAAAAGTCGGCATCCAGCAAAACATAATTTAACTTCTCACCTTAAAGACGGTGCTGTAGTTTTATTTTGATGTTTTGTTAAAGATACACGGCATTTGAATCGCGTAAACGTGTTTTATAATAAAATCTTGATGGAACAATAAAAATTTGTAGGAACACAGGTCTATACTTAAATTACCTTTAAAATATATTTTAATATTTGTAAATTGCTTGATTTTCATTTTTCCTAAAATTATATAAAAATTTCTTTTACAAAACCCCTTGAAAATATGGTGTGCAGCGTCCTCTTAAGCCAAACATTTCGTTTTATTAATTTCATATCTAATAAGAGTATGAATGAATATCAAGAAAACTATTATTTTAACTTTGTTGAAAATGAATATAATTTATACATAGGGATGTATAATTGGTCCGTATATTCCAATTATTATTGTTATACATTTAAAACAGTACTATCATTATTCTTTATAGAATTTTATGAGCAATGATTAATCATTTCAATTTATCCTCTGCTGAATCATTCGTTATATTTTATTTAAAATTTTTTTAACGTCACTTTTTTGCTATTTTGTCTCGTAATTACATCTCTGAAAATTACATTTAATGTGTAAATGTATTATTTAATATTTAGTACGTGTGCAAAATGTGCGGTGTATAATTTATATAAATTTCTATTATATTATATTATATATACCAGTTTACTTGATAATAATCGATATTGGTTCTGAAAATTTAAAAAAAGCATTTTAAATTGCAGATTTGTGTTTCAAATATTTTACTTTATTATATTATAAACAATTCATCGGACATAACATATAAAATGGTTTTAGTATGGTACAAAATCATTTAATTAGACTGTACTTTGAAAAGGTTCTAATTACTTTCTACAAAATACTAAATTTGTATAAGTTCAAAATTTTTTAGTTTTAGTAAAGATTTATTTATAAATTTCAATAAATTCTTCAAAGAACAGCCATTTTCTAATAAATCGCACTAAATAATTATGTGAATTTTCGAGAAAAAAAAACTACACAAAATTTTCGTCGAAAGACGTTTTAACCATAATTCAATTCGATAAAATATACGTGAATCGATTATCTCTCTTGTGAGTATATACCGATTTGGCGCATTAACAAATTTTTTATAGGGGCATGCCAAGAATATAATTTTAGGGGAGGTTTAAATTTGAGTATACAAAGTATTAGGCTTATTAGGTAAAGTTCTTTCGTAAAAAAGTAAAAAGATTATATGAAAAGGACGATTGAATAAGGGATGAATCCCTTAAACTGCTCTTTCGGCACAACCCTTCGTACATACTATATTAATGATAATATTTTTTGGACAACCTATTATATTTTTATTTTTTACTTCTTACTGTTTTGTGTATTTGTAAGAAAAAAAAAATAGATACAAGTATAAGTAAACTACGCTAATTGTATGTTATAGATTTAGAAAATATTTTTACGATAATAGGTATAGCATATTATATACATAATTACAATTAATTCACAAGAAAATATTTCAATTAATCGTAAAGACGGGTTTTGATCAGAACCGTCTACAATAACAGCTACTACACAATCAGGATAAAATCCACTCAAAAAATACTCTAAAAAAGTATTATTAAAAGTATCATTAAAATAATCCAAATGTATTTTTTTTTTCAATATCTAAGAGTTTGATTGTTTCTGATTTTATACATTTAGTTTCAAGTCCAATAACTTAAAATATTATCCTTTACGCTCCACTAAATCACACGTTTCATATACAAACGTATTACTTTTTAAATTGGATCGAATTATTAAATCCTGAAATGGCTTTAAGAGGCAGAGGTGTTTATTCAGGATTTTATTTTCATTAAAAACAATCGCATTATCACTTTGGATAATATAAAAATTAAAAAAAAAACAATCAATAGAAATTGAACCGGAAAATTTCAAGTTTTTGGACAATGAAAAACGGTAAGATTTTATACGAGTAAATAAATCAAGTATTAAAAAAATGATTTCACAAAAATAAATTAGTAAACTTTACCTTTATCTAAATCAATGTAAATGAACAATACTTGAGTTGAAAAATCGGCAAGAAATATTAATTATTCTCCTTTCATCTATATACAGAACTGTTCATTTTATCTATATTATTTTCATCTGTATCAATGAAATTTAAAATTATCAAATTATTTTTGTGAAAATACATTTAATACACCAATTATTATTTAAAACAAAGTGTGGACTTATATTAAATAATGTTTTATCTTGTTTTAATATATTTATATATTACGGATAATTCTGTCCATCATTAGAAATAAAGTGCAACGAAAAAAAAATATAAGATACTATGTTGAAAATGGTAGGTACCTAATCTATGGTAATGTAACAAAATAATTATTTTAATTCTTGTGCAGGTTCAGAATTAGAAAAAATGTAATGTGGGATTATTCTTTCGGTCGATAAGAAAAATAAAATCATGAAATTTATCCTAAATTATATTTGATCAATTTACATATAATATGATTATTTTAGTTCATTTAAAACAATCCACAACACAAGTGGTGTCTTTCATAAATATCATTTATAGAAAAAATGGCTCAACTAGGATTATATCAAGGGAGGGACCCAAGACATTTTTAGTAATTTATAGTCCGTTCCTTAATATTTAATGTGTTCTATATTATAGGGAATAATATGAGAGATTTTAAAGATATTTAAATAAAAAATGTAAAAAAAAAATTATATTGATATAATAACTATAAGTTTTATCATTGTTATTTTTTATGTATTTATAAAATTCTATTGAAAATGTTCTTTTAAAATTTTTCTTATTTTTAATTTAAGAATATTGTAGAAAAATAAAACAGAAAGTAAATGATAAAGAACAACATAATCTTGTATTCTACCCATTATATTTTTAATATTATGCTTTATTATACATTTAAAATGTCAAAAAATGAATTTTTTCAATTTTTTCAAAAATCTAAAAATATTGAAAAATGTATAAATAAATTTAAAATTGTCTAGGTACACATGATATCAATTAATACTGTTATGTATACAAAAATTTAGTTTTATAAGTTTTTTTTTTAAATGTTTATATATTGATAAAAATGATAAACTATAACCAAAGTTTTTCATTGATAATGTGTAGATGTCGAATCCTCATAATAAAAGTATTTTGTCATCTCACATTAAAAATAAATAGCATAGGGTTCAAAATCTATTCTATAACTAGATATTTATTCAAAATATTAGTATAAAATGAAAGTATTTAATGTATTTTTAATAAAATAAATAAATCAAATGACATATGTCTAGGGAAGAGTTGGAACGCGAAGTATAAACCCCTTGGTTGTTCGATTGCCTCAAATAAGTATACATTATATAAATAATTAATAGTAAATCATCGCATAAAAGATGAAAACTGGCTGCAAATATGTATTTATTGTGAATGATATATTTTAAGTTTTATTTTTTTTTAAACATGTTGAAATAAACTATATTACCTATTTTTTTATTTTTTTTTTATTTTTGACATCCAAAATTTGAAAGAATTTTTTTACGTAAACTTTATAAATTATATTATAGAACACATCGTAGCTGCTTGTTATCATACGTGCCAAATTTATGTTATTTGTCCACAAATCTATACATTGAACCAAATGATTACATTTTAATGTGCATTAAATGTGTTGCAAAAAACTGTTTGGAATTATTCATGTCGACGATTGTCGTCATTTTAAGTGTAATATAGAAGTGAAACATGTAAGTTCAACCTACATTATAAAATATGAGATGAAATTCAAGAATAAAATGCATTTATAGATATCATGCTTTTAAGTATAGATACTTTATCTTAATAACGGCCTATCTTCAGTTTCTTCCTTATGCTAGGCGATCTGAAATATTAGTAAACGGTTTTTTTTTTTGGCATTCCAATAGTATCTATTTATTGTGATAAAATTAGAAAACGGATTAACATATGCTGTAAAACTAATGAGATATATTCACGAACAATTTTTTCAAATTAGTACATTGTAATTGATACTGAAAATTATTTTCTAGTTTTGTTTTCTAAGTCGATATTAAAATACAAAATATGAAATTAAATAAAAAAACACACGAATTTTTTGTAATTAATTAGTTGTATCAATTTAGAGGGGAAAAAATTTATCAAAAGTAGTATAATAATATAGTACACGATAAAATATTTCAAAGAAGTAAAATAAGTAAATACACATCGTACTATTAACCGTTTTGTTAATGCAAATTAAGAAATTGCGAGTTTATGTATTTCCCATAAATGTCTGTATTATTTTATTCAAATTTAATAATATTGTACATTTACATAATATATATCCGCTTTCTAATAATTATTATTGTTACGGGTTTTCAAAAGTTTTAAATATTTCATATTCAATTTTACTCACGTTTGATATTCGCTGAACTTTTTATCGATCGGTATCCGATCGTCGTACAGCGTGGGCGCTTGCAATATAATGCCAGCCGTTCCCGCAAACACGGCCAAGGTGAATATCCACAGAAATAGTCTATCCAAGACCATGGCGACGTACTTCCAATCTTCTTTTACCTGAACACGAGCGGTGAATCAAACATAGAATATCATGGAATGATAATAACATAAGACCTTGGGGAAATTTAACCGAATATGATAACGGACCATCAAGATGATAATTAGATTCATTTTACCACATATGAGTATAAATTTAAATTATATTTAGTGATTAAAGTTAGACATTTTTATTAAGTAATTATAATTTTTGAGTTAGTTAATTAATGACTTTACTATTTAAAGTTATAAGTTGAAACTTGATATAAGTTAACTAAACTCAGTTAATGAACATCAATTATAAATTTTTCACAATTGATTTTTTAATTTTTTTTCATAATAATAGAATGAAATTAATTTTTAAATAAAAAGTAAAATAATTGCTTAAAATTAATCACTTTATTTTTCACTGTATTTTTATAATTAAAATAAAATTGAGGGATATAAATATTCCTTTATAGTAAAACTTTCAATCAAAGTAAATTGATTTTTTTAAAACCCCAACTTTGAATTAAACTAAATTAACTAAATTATAACTTTTAAACGACTTTTAAATTATTTTTTACGCATTAAATTAATTAGTTATGTTAAAAACTAACTATAACTAACTTTTTTAAATTTAACTTAAACGTATTGATTAAAATTTATGTCATATGTCATAAGGTGATAGCGAATAAATATGAATGATAATTAGATCTATTAATGCTCATATTGGCGAGATCTAATTATTTTTACCAATATTTTTATATGGGATATAATTGTTACCCCAGTGGCCTTTCTCAACTTTAACTGTGGTCTTAAAATTTTGTATAAAAAAACATTTTAGGGACAACAAACTTTCTTTTAGGACAATTAGAACTCAAATAAAAAATACATGACAAATTAATAGTCCGGCATAATTTTTCCTCTATAACAGTATAACCTATTATCACTTCATATCATATTGCCCATATTATGTTGTTCAAGATTAAACAAATTAAAAACTGAGTTATTGCACTAAAATTTTCTATTTACAAAATCAGTTCAAAATTAAAACTATCAATATAAACATAATATTTTGATCTGTTTTTTAATATATTTGCCGAAGAATATACAATTTTAAGATTTTTTAGGCTTGAACTTGATGAATCAATATGTTATTAAGACGATGGTAAATATAAATGAGTGAATGATTAATTAAAATAACAAAATTTGTTAGATTTTAGTAGTAACCCGAAGGGTTCCCCTTTTATGTACAATGCAGTGTAACATATATACTATTATTGTTTTGGCGTTGGACTTTCAAAAACTTGTGTGAAGGTTTTATATTGTATTCCCAGGTTATAGACTTTGAGCGAAGGCAAATATTTATTGGTTTTATAATCTGTTATTTTTTTATTTTCATTAAATAATTTACATATATTTTTTTGGTTATTGGGCAATAGACGTGGAAAAAAACATTTTGGAACGAAAAAATGAACGATATTTGGATAGTTCACAAAAATTGATGATATTAAAATATCTCGGAATATTCGATAACTTCTTCAAAAACACGTTTTAATATAATTTTAAATTATACTCAAATAAATTAATATAATTTATATCATAAATTTGTATCTATTGGTTATATTTTTATACTAATTTTTTTTTTTTTTAATTCTTTAATTCCTTTCAATAGATATATTTTATATATAATATATATATATATATATATTTTTTTTAGAAACAATATTTTACTAAAAAAAGAATAAGGATAAAATATATGCAATAGGTACCTACGTAAATAATATATAATAAGCATATAACTGTGTTTAAGGTTTTTTTTTAATTTTTAGAAAATTAAAAAAATTTATATTTTTAAGAAATAAAATTCGATTTTTATATACCTAATATGTATCTATATTTTTTTAGCGGCTTTTTCATTTTGGTTTTCGGAATGTTGATAAAAAGTGATATACTTATTTATTTCTTTGTGAGTCTGAGCGTATCGATATTAGTTTTAAAATGATAGGTTTATTTTTTTTTTTTAAAGGATGTAAACATTTTTGTTGAGCAGAAGAGTAAAATTAGAGTTTTCTGTTATAGAGGTTTATGATAGGAAATTCTTTCTGATTGGTACTCTCTAAAGGTAATTTTTTGTTTTCACAGTAGTAAAACCCAACGAAAAACTACTTTTGGTAAGGGAAATAACATGAAAAGTTATTATAAATTAGAAAATAATAAATAAACTAGTCATAGTTACCGATTGATATATTATAATATTTATAACTATCAAGAAAGTAAGTCCGAAAATTAATATTTTAATTTTTAGTCACTCAGAATTATTTTTTGAAAGATTTGATTTATCATTGCTTTTAAATTCAATACATCTTGTATGGAATAGTGCTTCCATCCTCTACTGTTAGGTTTTATTTTTAGTTTTGACTTTTATCGTTTTATATAATATGAATTATTACACTGGAATGTAAACTAAATGGACAGTACCTTCCTCGCTTTCTCCCCATTAAAACACTAATATAAAATGTAAAAAGAGTAGCGCCGTTTTACGCAAGAATAGTTTGTTCATTATCATTAAACAAAAATGTGATGACAAGAGTAATTATCATAGATATCGTGGAACAAACAAGGGAAAAATTCATTGTTTCTTCCATAAATATCTGTTTGTGCCTATTAAATTTTATTTGAAGGGTTTTACTTTTAACCTACGTGTATATATATATATATACAATTTTCTCGTGTTTTTTATAAGTAAAACAATTTTTTTTTTATTACAATAATATTGCAATATAAAAGTGGTTACTTTGGTCGCATCGTCGGTGATTTTCGTGTGTTCCGCTATGAACCGTATACAGAAACATGATTTATGCATTGCTGGTGGACAAGACGAGTGTAGGAATCCAGGACTCCTGAGTAAAATGGAGCTTTTGCTGCAGTCCGTCGTCATTTCGGTCATGGAAATCTCGTCGGACATGAGACTCTGCGACGGCCCGTGTATCCGGCAGCTGCCCCCTTCGCCGTCACTGGTTTTTTTTCCACCAAAAGATAACAAATGAATTATTATTTCCGAAACGTTGTATTTGCGAGTAAAAGTAACCGAAAATAAATAATGTCCTCTTCTATCCTTTCATAACGCAAACGAATAACAATGATATCCTTCCCAACGAAAAATTACATACTTGTGTTATATCACAATATAACATATATTATAGTGCGCTGTAATTTCCAAAAACAGTGTAATACATGAAATATAGTTAAACGGGGTCGACAATTTTGTACATATAAAAATACAATTTTTATAGGATTTTATTTTTCCGAAATCGCAAAAAAAAAAAAATTGTGACTTGACTCCTATTCCAAATCGACCGTTAATTAATGTATTTTTAATATTGAAAATATATCTCAATAGGTACCTATAAACTGTTTTATTTTATAAAAATAACGAACTCGATATTATTATTATTAATATTATAGTATAAACATAATCTAATTTTAACTGTCCCAAAGTCCCGAATATATCCTTTTAATGGACTATTTTGCGTTTAATAAATCACGTAAACAACAATAGTTAATTATTTTGGGTATAATGGCAAAAATGCCATTTAAAATCGTTCGACCGTTACTAAAAAACCTCGGACAAATTCAACGAGATCACAAAATTACGAAAATCACCGAGTTCTAGTCGTACGGCTGTTTCCGAACATGGGATAATAATGGTCTATATTACGAGATAAGCGACAACATTTCGTCCCGTCGGGACACGGTGTAACGGGGAGAGGGAGGAGGTATGGGTTGTCTTTGGCCAACTCCTTTTGATGTGATAATATGTTTTGAAATACTAATTATTCAGAGAGATACATTGAAGTATAGATGGGAATTTCATTACTGACCTGGATAAGTCTTCTTTAGATGTTTCTCGGGTGCCTTTCGATATAATGCTGTCGTCTGTTTGTCGACGACTTTTATCTTTGCCGGATTCTGAGCTGTCGTATCCGCAGCCCGCCTGAAAGAAACACGGATGTATGTCCCTGCCTTTCAGCATTATAGAGCCGGCGTTAAATCTAAAAGCAAGACATTTTTTATATATTAATGATTGAGCGACTACTGTGCTTTGAACTGTTTTCGTTTGTCTGGAAGCAAACAAATTATCAATCATTTCCGACAATATATTATTATAGTCGTGCGCATAATATGGCCGGGCACGTACACATAAAACTACCTTTACTAACTAGTTTGGATAATATCAGAGATATTTGATTATTTATTACCCGACCGATTCGAGATTGTGACTCGGTGGTTTGGTCGGTGACAACGAGAACGATAACAGTGTTATAGTCGATTGTAGTTTTGCCAAGGCGAGCATAGGGCGGGTATAATAATTCCATGACCATATTCATAATTTCATTAGGTAAGAATTTTAATATTCAAAATATAATCCATCCAAGATGAATAAGACATTATACGAGAAACTAGATGGTTGCGGTTAATGTATTAATTTACAAAGAGGACGTGATACACGTGTTTCCTGTCTTTGTCTAACCAACTTTTATCATACGATATTTTCGTTCAGCATTTCTATCACAACTTTGTCATTTCTAAAGTTCTCTTAACGTTATTCTGTTTCTAGAACACTATGACTCGTCAAAAGCTGAAAATAATTGTGTGGATCGGGGACATACATATACGAATAATATGACTTTTCGCAAAATGTATGCAATAAGCATATATATATACAATATATACATGTTTACGTGAAAATATCGAGTTCATTTTTGTTAAGAGTTAAAAAACAATACTTAAAAAAAAAAAAAAAAATGAAAATAAATTTTATCGTTCTAAATAAAATACCTATATTGTTTTAAATGTTGTCTTCCGATCAAATGTACCGCGTACATACAAATCGAATTTAACATTTATCTATATATATATACATATATACAATTAATTTACAAAATAAATGCAAATAAAAAATATACACCCGTGTAGAATATTGATATTCTCTTTTGAAGAGTTTATTTATGTAAAAGTAGTTGTTCAAACAATAACTGAGTATCTTTCGAGGAGAATTTCGTTTCGATTGGCTGACGTCTACTCCGCGTCCGTCAATCGTTTCATAAATTGCATTAAAGTATTCCTGCGATGGAAATCGCGTCGCTATAAAAATCGACATTCTATACAGTTGATTGAAAGCTGTTACGGGTACCTATATAATAAACGGCTCGACGATTTCCCGTGTAATACGTTTGAGATATTTGTTCGCGTCGGTTTGACTAATTTGAATTTTAATTGAATTATAAAAAAAAAAAAAAAAAACACGCCTGATATTTGTTCGCAAGTAATTCACAAGGCATAGTCGAATATTGATCGATTAACCGGGTAGAGTGGGAGTTTGAAATTGAAATCGGGAAAAATGGAATTCTGTTCGAAAGTGATTAATTAATCGTAACTACCGTTTTTTCATAAAAAAAAAAAAAATTAAAAATTAAAAAAATAGACCATTGGCATTTCTGAGTGTATTAGTGTTTTAAATTAAATGTAAGTATATAGAAATAATTTTCATATGAATTCAATTAATGTTCTTTTATTTGTATATTACCGTAAAGCGGTAATATAATGTAATCTAAAGGATTGAATTTTTTAAATTTCATTTTAAAAGTGAGTTTTTGTGCTCGATTTAGAAAATTTGTTAAGTGGGATTGGAAAGCTGTCATTTGTTAGCGGGTTGTGCAAAGACAATTATTCGATTTATTCACGTTACGCAATGTTTTTTGTGTGAGTAGTATTTGGTATTTAGTGTGCGTAAATACGCTTGGCATAATAATGATGGTGTGCTCACTCATAGGCACAGGTACATAAATATGGTTACCGTATATTTGAAAGAACACAAAATGCCATTACTAACATACCGATTGTCCTAGTGATGAGATAGGAATTCTGAAAACTTATCTGAATTCGTCGTGAAATCTACTCTAGAACGACTTTCCCACTTTTTAAATTTTTTTCTCGATTTTTACAAAAATTTAAAATGTAAATTTTTTAATTTGCGAATACATTCACTTAATTTTAGACGGACTCTGGGAGAAAAAAATCAAAAATGTGGGTAATTGGATCTAATGTAGACATTATGACCGATTCGGATTAATTTTTATAATCCTTATCGGATTACTAGATCCATTGGTACGTTTGAAATATAAATGGTTTAAGTTTCCACGTTACGTGTGTCATTTACATTCGCCGCTACCAATCCTCTTAAGAGAACACCACACACCCGCTTTTCAAGGGGTTTGTATAGGAAATCTTAAGGATATTTTAAAAAAAAATGGAAATCTCACGACTAAAAAATATTCACAGACATTTCAGAAGTAATATACCTATACCAGTAACATATATATTTATTGTGAAGTAATAATAAATCATGATTAAAAACTAGGTAAAACGTGTTTTAGGAGATGCACGTTTTCGAGAAACTGAGTGATTTTAATTTTTTTTCAACTCTATAAAAAAAATGTAAACATCGTAAGACAATTTAAATTTTTACATGGGCGATTTTCGATTAAATTATTAAAAGTCAACTTATAAGAATTTGAATTTCCAATCATTTTCTATTTTTAAAAGTCATATAACTCAACTAATAATGACTTAATTGAAAATCGCCTATACAGATATTTAGATCATTTTATGATCTACAATATTTTTAACTAGTTGTTGTATGGTAAAACAATTTATTTTTCTAGAAACATTTAGGTTTCACATGTGAAAACACGGTCCTCTTAAAAGGCTTCAACACGTGCTATTTTTAAGGGGTTCTGTATAGTAAATTTTTAAGAAATAACGTGAAAAATGAAAACCTGACAATTTAGAAATATTAAAGTACATTTTAAAATTAATCACTTTTTATTGTTATGTAATCACGAAATTTACGCCTAAACGACCAATAAACGTGTGAAAATTATGGAACTTTGGAATTTTGGATTTACAATTCGTAAAATGTGTAGGGCTGTCTTCAAGGTATCGATCGAGGCAATTTTCTTTATTATCGATCTGTCCCTAGAAGACAAACCGATAAATTCAAAACAGTTTTCAGAATCGAAATTTGATTCTTCAATATTCTGCGGTTATAATGCGGCACGCATTTAGGTTGATTTTTCGTCGGTATTGTGACCCCTTAAGAGGACGCCACACCGACAAATTTTCAATGAAAAACTTGTATTAGCATTTTTTAATATAAATAACAACATTATCTAGTGATTGATGGAACCTATTTTATATATGTATTTTTACACGTTTTATGGGCTGTTAAAATATCGGGTTTTTAATTTTTTTAACAACTTATAAAATGGGTAAAAATGCACATATCAAAAATCGGCTCTGTCAGTTGCTAGATATTTTTATTCATTATAATGTACTTTTTATTTTGTTTTTATACAATATTCTCGAGTTGATAAAAATGAAAAATGAGTAAACACGTTTTTTAATAAATATCATGTTTACACGACAATTGAAAATAGTACTGACGCAGGTCTATTTTTAAATTACTTTTAAAATATATTTAATTTGTTTGATTTTAATTTTTCTTAAAATTTAATGAAAATTGCCCATACACAACCCTTTAAAAATTGGGTGTGTTGCTGCTCCCTAACGGTGAGACGTTCGAGATCGGCATGGGACTGTTTATCGTAACGAAATAAACAAATCCAATGATTTGAAATACGAGTGTCTAGAGACAACGCCTCTTATCTTATGTTATTTTTTTTATCAGTTATCAACTTATCAGTATTGTACAGTGCGACTGCCACATATTATATATTGATATAATCTGTGCTACTCCTATCACATATCAATCTGACCAATAGAATCGGTTAGAAACGAAATTCAAATATAATATTCTTTATTCATAATTTTATTTAATTATGGAGTTGGAAACAGTTTTCCTTAATTTTACTTTAGTACAAGGTAAACAAATTAAGTTTTTATATATCAAATATTTATTTTCATCTATTGTAGAATTCAATAATAGGAAGAGAAAGAGGAAGTAGACTTTGTGTACAATAGGTACTTTTAATTATTAATAAATAATACTTTATTGAATTAACACATACAAACTCAAGTGATAAAACATAATTCTGTTTAGGTTATGTTATATTAATAAATAAGTATTGAGCGATATGGCGGAGATAGCATATTGTGATACCTACCTGATAAGAAAATAATATAAGATAAGAGACGCTGTCTCCAGACGCTCTCGTGTTTCAAACCGTTAATATAATAGTGTAGCGGACAATCGGATTTATTAGAATCAGAAACACGCTTTTCCGAACAATGAGTTAAAACACCGAACGCACGGAAAAGTCCGGGGGTTTGAGCTCAGGGCCGATCGACCTTCTTAACGACCCGATAAACGGTCACTGGAAATCGCCGATCGCAGACTGCGCTAAAGCGCACCGGCGATTTCGACAAAAACGTCAGAGGCTAAAAATATATGCTTTTTCGTACTGCACACTTTAGGATTTTATCGCCCTCCCCATTCAGCGGCCTCATTTTAGGTTATTAATTGGATGCAAGTTATGTTTTAATGTTTCCATCGGAAAATCAAAATCAAAAGTGTTCATTTATGTTATAAAAACTTATTTTCATGATAAATAGGTTGTTTTAGTTATGTGTTTAAAATTATTTTCAGTCATTACATATTTAACACAATATAAATGGGCTATTCATACAATCACGAAAAATGGCAATTGTATTGAGATACAAATGTTAATTTAAATATAAGATTATAAGCGAGCGGTTTTTTTTTGCCTGATGATAAAAGTACCTTTATCATCTATGAAATATATAGGATAACCTGCAATAGTTGTTAACCGGTTACTTGACGCTTGTTGGTATTTTAGATTTTGCCGACGATATACACGTCTTAGAATTTTTTTCAAAACATATTTAAACAAAATAATTTAATAAAAAAAAAAAAATAAAAAAAAAAAAATGTAAAATTAAAAACAAATACCATAATATAGAGAATATAGAGCCACTATACACGCTTTTTAAGTTCGTACCACACATTTCGTATTACACAAAGTGTGTCGTACTGCACATAATTTTAGTCCCCGAAAAACGTAAACATGAAATTAACGGTCGATAATAATAATCCGATAACATATGTTATGCATTGTAGACGGTCGCGTAATACGTATAACATATGGACGCGGTGTAGGCGATGTAGGCGATTCGGCCGGACAATCTCGTGTCCTCGTACAACTATTACTACGGACGCGGTCGTACGTCGCGGGAGGGCTGAACCGTGACTGGGACGGACGCGAAGGGACGGAACAGTGTCCGGCTGAAATAGCCGTGGACCTTTGGCCCGCGCACGGTCCCCTTCCCGCGCAACGCACATTTACACCGCCGACAAACGCAACCGGCGCGAAACTCCGGCGAAACGCACTTGTGATAACTCCGAGACGGGCGTGGGTGGCGATAACAGCTTTATAACGGTATGTTTTCGATATAATATGGACAGATAATAACAATAATATAATATATGGCGCACAATCGTATATCACTCGATATTCCGATATATATACATACGATCGCATATCCCACCGCGTGCGATTTATTTTCCACGGTCTACAATAATAATAATAATATGATAGTCGAAAGAAATTTACGATTGAAAAACGACGTAATTTTTAAGTTTTTCCTCGTATTATTCGTGTGGTACATTGAACCAAATATCATCGGTAGAATTAACAATGATATGCTATAATAAAATTTTGACAAACGAATATTTGTCGAAATAATACAATTTTTATTATTTTAACGTTTATATTGTTAAATTAATAAAAAAAAATGTGCTTACAATAACTAATTCGTTTTGTAAATTTCACAAAATATACAAGTCATAATTTAATAAAAATAATTTGTGAAATCAATAAAAATTGTATTATTATAATAAAATATGTTAGCCATACAGTGGCTAACAGCCATACTGCAGTGGCGTAAAACAATTATTATTACTGCAGACATGAACTGGTTGGCTTTATTCAGGTCGCAGAGTTTGCTGGGAACGAAAGTTTGAAATTTTTTCTTATATTTCAGGGCTGCAATTATAAAGTGTTACGAGAGGGATTTTTGAAAAAAATTAATTCGAAAATAGTCGGACATTAAAAAAAATGGTAAATTGATTAAATTTAAAAACGGTTAAAGATATCGAAAATATAATTTACAGCTCAATTACAAAATTTCATCCCGTTAAGTGTAATGTTAAAATATAAATATATATTATATATGCTTTTTTTTTTATTTTAGTTTTTATACTTAAATTTTGATTGAATTATGTACTCGTATAACAAACACACGAAAATGATTTACCTCAAATATATTAACTTAACTGCGTGATTATGAAAATAATCTGTAAAAATTAGGTTTACATAATGAATATTTAAAGTTTAGTTTACTCAGCTAAAAATATTTAATGAGGTAAAAAGTTTTAAGAACAAAATGAATTTAGTTTATGTTCACTTTTGATATCATGTAATTTCAAATACCATTCCAAATATTATTTTTATATATTACCCTATCCTCAATTCTCAAGTTCAACAACTCAGTTTCTTAATTTTTTATTAAATTTGAATGCGCAGCTCTTATATATTTTAGGTTCTATTTTTCTATATTATAATTTTACGAAATCTGGAAATTTGTATTGTATGATCAAAATTGATTGAAAACAATTTCTTAGTATTTAAAAAAAAAAAATTGACTACCAATATTATTTACAAAAAAATATTGCTTAAAAGCATATTAGGAATGGATTATCATTTGAGACATTTTAAACGTATACTAATATACCTATATATTTAATTATATAGAGTACTATAATATCAAATTTATTAATTTAAACATTATAAACAGGTACAACTTTTTATTTTTAGTGAATCTAAAATTCCGGTTGTTTTATTAAATTTTTAACTGATTGCAATGGTCATCAATGATATAGCTTTCACATTATTTTTTTAGAATATTATATATTTAGCATAATACAATGGATAATGACAACGGAATATATCATATCGTAGGTCGTCACTGCATATATTATATTTGGATTAGTTTGATATATTACAAATGCGATTTGTCAGATAAAAGCATCAACGTGTCTACGAAGTCCTAGCATTAATTTATTATGTCCCTTCTCAAAAATCTCACTCGCACAATTATAATAGTTATATTTTAATTTTAACTTCCAAATCCAACAATTTATGATTTAATGCGCTATCATTTTCGGAGTACCATTTTTAACTTGAAGCATTTTATTTTCATGTCATTTTCTATTCCATTATAAAAAAATTAATTGACTAATACTCTAATATAATATGTTTAAATAAGTTTACGATTTATTCAAAATATTAGTACGATCAATTATATTTTATAAAATTAATTTAAATAATACGAGATTCTTTATTTATGTAATTTTTAATAGATACTCAAAATTTACACTTCAAATACATGTGGTATCGTAGATTTTTTATAGAAAAATATTTTTTGAGTGTTGTAACATGTTAACATGTATTAATATATATAATATAATGAAATAGTTTACTAAGAAAATATATAAGTTTAAACTTTCATTGTGTAAAGTTTACTGAATCCCAGTGGAAAAGTATAATAAAGGCATTTCTCATCCACATCACAACATTTCTATAAACTTTAAACACTTTTATATAGTTGGTAAACTATTTGTTCAATATTGGTTATTGTCATATCGCCATAAAGGTGTGTCAAAATTTACTAGAAAATTGTCTGTATACTTTTTTACTATATTGTCACTATTTTTATTTTTATATTTATCGTTTTATTAAAACCTGAGATCTTTATTTGAAAATATCGAAATGCTTACATTATAAGTACTACGTATCTCAAAACTAAAAATTCATATTAGACATTTAAAAAAACTTTTATTTCTATCAACTAAATAGATAGGTACTATATTTAATCCTGAATTGTAATTTACTTGGCCTAATTTTACATATTTTCAAAATCATATTTCATATTATATATAATGACGTAGGTATTTGTCAATATTTATTATTTTTCACGTACGTTCTACAAACGAATATTGAACTTTTTGAAATACTTGATATGACATAAAAATATTATATTCTACCATAAGACAGGGATTAACTACCCTTAAAGTTTGGAAGACTTGTTTTGATATTTATTATAGACAATATGATTCTTTTATGATTTTATGATTAGCGACATAAAAATGAACAGTAAAATAAAGTTTCATTTTCAATTTTCGCCCAACACTCTTTGATGAATATAATAGACTAAATTAAGTATTTTATACTCTCGTGTATAAATATGATAAGGCTGAAGTTTTATATATATATATATATATATATATATTTTATATACTTCATTAAAGTCTCAGAGTGATGTTAATATGATTTTTTCATTAGATAATTAAAACTTTATCTAGTTTAATTACTTTTATAAAAGAAAACCCAAGTAATTTTTTCTAATAGACAATGCCTGAAATTTCATCATTTTGGTATGGTTTAATAATCGACAAAAATATATTTTTAAACGTAAAACTAAAATGAAGATTAAAAATTAATTAAAAATGATTATTTCGTGAATATTATATGAAATCGTCTGTATAAATTCATATACCTAGTAATATAAAAACGTTCAATTTTGAGGAAGACATGATATTAATATTTATAAGATATGATAGGTACTCCGTAATTAAAATGTAATATAATGTTTTAAATTTATATTAAAAATAGATTTGCCTGTTTGAACTTGGATACATTTAATGACATCTTAATCTAAATCACAGTTATATGTTTCTTTTTCTTTTTATTAAACCTAATAAACAATACATTTATTTTATTTTTAAAACTGTACAAACTCATTGAGTGGAAGAAAAATGGCACAAGTGTTTATGTTTATGTTGTTGTTTATTATATTTTATAAAATAGTTTGTTGCTGTAAAATAATAATTATCAATTATATTTATCAAATTCATATCGTTAATGTTTTTCAATAATGTTACAGTCATATAGGTACGCATATTAAACGGATTATAAATACTTAAAATAAACATAATAATATAATACATTACTTGTTTGGTTCAAACTGGTATTGGGGTCTCCGCATGACTAAAAGTCTTGGCAGGATATGGATGAACACTCGTTTCACCCAAGGCGCCATTTTATGCGTTTGCGGCGATCGGAAATGAACGTTCAATACGACTACCGTAACGCATATGCTGGAAAAAAAAATCACCATACTAGAGTTTTTAAATAACACTCCACTTGATATTTACAGAAATTTAATTGGGTCAAAATTAAATTATCGTAGGTATTTCATTTAATTTCCGTACATTAAAAATCGATTAAATAAGAGATTACAGGGTAAAATGTTACACACGGGGAAATATTTTAAATATATAATAAAAAAATATAAATAAATATATGACAATATTTAATAATAACGTCAATCTTTTTTCACCAATTTATCGGTTTCTATCGTGTGCAATCGATTATTGATACAATTCCAATCGTTAATACATAGCTAGGTATATAGGTATAGTTATGTAGGTACTTCAATTTACAGTAATCAAAACTTGTGCCTATTTTGTTGATAAAATTAAATTATAATATATAAAATTCGGATCTTTTAATAATATACCTTTGGACCAAAAAATATTTCAAAACATTTTTCTAAACTAATCAAAATATGTAAATGATGTCATTTTATCAGAATTATTATTGTTTATGAAATGGTCACTGTGTACAACTTAAACTAAATAAAATGGTCGATTGGGGTTAATTGTTACGGGGTAAACTATTACACGATTTAAACCACAGCCATCACAACGATTTTATATATTTTTTTAACAGTATACTTATCCTGTAACGATATTTTCATCAAATATATATTTAGTATTTTATATGTACGTTTTTGAAATAAGGTGAAGATCCTATACTAATTATTTTTGTTAATTTATTATTTTTTGCTCTATTTTTATTCTATGTGTACTCTATTTTGCAATTTGTTTTAATTATGCTCGTTTTAGTTAAAATATATTTTTAAATTATCTATTTGATTCACGAAAGTCGGTGTTATAAAATATAAAATTATATACATATATCTCAGTCTTGAAAAAAAATACGTCTTTTAAAATTGTGATACAAATACATTGGTATAAAAATTATTTAAGACGTATTTCAAACACTTTTTTAAAATAGTATTTAAGAACAAATACAAATACTTTTGTACATTTGTACGGCTCAAATTTATATTAAACATTTTACATTCGTATTATTTAAATTACATTTTTTTATTGGTCTTACAATCTCTCTATCACACAACTATACATTTTCAATTATTTGATGCAATAATATAATAAATATTACAATTATCACAAAAATTAAAATTTTAGTTTTTAGAATATTTCAAAATGTATTAAATATTTTTGCCAACATTTTCCATATATTTACGATACCGTGTTACGCATAATGTTATTTAATTAATTTATTATATTTATTATTAAATATTCCTTTATAATATAATATATCTAATAGTAAAATTATTATAGGACGAAACAAACCCGAGTCAATCGAGTCTCGATGTTCCGTTGTATTTCCGACGATATTACAATTATTATTTTAAGACATATTTCACACGGGCGATTATTATCAGCCGGCCGCGAGCGGTGGTTGCGATTTTTATCGACTTTATTAAACTTATAAAGTATTTATTACCCATTACCCGCATATTAAATATAAATCTCCGTAATTCTGTCTGTTAATTCATCACACTGTAATATACTATTAAATTAAATGATAAATAAATTCGAAATTACACTACACCAACACACTTGAAAATTCATTTCAATTGAATGAAATTTATTAAAATTATAACTTATTGTTAAGAAATTGTATTCAGAAGTATTTAAATAAAAGTATTTGTAATTTTGGTAAAAATACCAATGAAATATTATTTCGAATAGTTCAATTAAAATTAATTTAAAAAGTATTCTAAATACTATAAAAGTATTTAAATATATTTACTAAAATACTTTACAAGATTGATATACATATATATATATATATATATATATATTTTTGAGGTTTTGTAATTATTAAGATTAAACGTATCTGTTCATTCCGTGAACTGTAACACATTTTCCCATCCTGGAAAGATGTGTTGCATTTTTATATATTACTTTAAACATATTTTTTATATATTAAAACATTTTAATTATATCGTAATTCCAGATAATTCTCCATTGGTTACTTAATTAAAAATAAAAATAAAAATGAAACATTTCGCTACATTAGTAAAACGATTAACTTACAAAAGAGTAGAAAACGTAGAAGGCGTAACGGTAACAGTTAAACGTTTAATAATAAACATTTGGCGTAACATTAATAGTTGAATGTTTCAGAATAAACGTTTAATCAGGAGAACGGTTAAATGTTACATTTGAATCTTGCGCATACAATGTCGTACGAATCTTCAAAAATTGTTCATATATATGGTTGCCTGAAAGGTTTAGCAGCATTTGATCAAACCAAATGTCATGTTTATTTAATGTTACACAATTCATTTGATGGTTGCATACACATGGTATTAATAAATGTTTGCATTATTATTGGGTTATTCCCCAAGGCTTAGATGCACTGATATTTAAATATTACTTTTCATTAATAGGTAGGTATTTTATACGAGTTTTGGGAGTGTTTTGTTTTATGGGATTTTATATTTTTTTGAACACTTTACAATGATGACATATTTTTTACATGTATATACTTTGATGAATGTACAGGTACATATATCTATCAGTAATTAATACAAATATAATATAAAAAAAAAAACTTGAAATTTGATTTATAAATATTATATTATTTTTCATTCACATATAGGCGCATTAAAAGAGGGAAAAATACTTTTATCGATGACAGTTAAAAAAACGACAACCAGCTACTATACTATTATTATACCTATATATATATATATAAATGTGTGTGTGTGTGTGTGTGTGCGTATGTGTGTGTTTTTCCTTTCAAACCATTGAAAATGCGTATAACAGCTCTTCAAGCAAAATAAACCTTAAAGAATTATTAGAGCGTGACATAAAGCTCATTTTTTTTTCTTTGGGAAATCGAATATTGGACATTCTTAAGAAATTTACTTTTGAAAACCGTTATATACTTCAATAATTACGATAACAGCCGAAGGTATTAATATTTAAGTATTATGGTATTATATCTACACTATATTGTAGCGCACAATAGAAATAACTATGCGACTGCTTCTTTTTAGATTTAAAGAATCGAAAAATATTTATAGCTTAGTATAAGTATATAATATATACACATTTTTGTTAGTACAATTGATATTGGAATAATATGCGAGTGTCGCGTATTTTTTATTACTTCTTTCGAATAATTGAGAACATTTTGGACATTAACACAACAATATGAATTTTGGTCGTTTGATTTTATATAATAAAAAAAAAAATTATTCATTGAATATCAATTTTAAATGGAAATAATATAGGTAATAATCGACAATTAACCGGTACTGAAATCAATTTGTCTCGATAAAAATTAAATTAATTTAGCTGCATAAAAAGGATGCATGGGTTTGAAAGGTTCATTTTATAATTTATCGTTGTGCATATAATGATAAAATAGCCATTGCTTGCTGCATAATTCCACCAACGAATTACGAATAATTTATAGGTAGTTATAGTCATCGTGATATGACAGTGTGCATTAAAATAAAAATATAAATTATCCGTTGAATATATACGTTTAGGAAATATATCAGCAAATTGCATTCACTTAATATAATATGTGAATCTATATTCGTATTATTTTACGTATCGGTCATAATTCAAATTGCATTTATTTATGTTCACACTTCATATACATATATCACTAATGTTGATTTGGGAGTATTCATAAATGATTGATAACTAATGTAATAATGTGCACTAGGTCTGATTTATTCGCTGGAAATAGAAGAGTTATAACAAAATTATCACCCCTATCTCAATGTTTTTTACTTCTCTTAATTTAAAAAAATAATATTTTACTTATAATTTTTAGTAGATACTATTTTATTAAGAGTATCGCTGTGTGTCACTCTAGTTGTATCACTATCTGTTGAAAATCTAGAATTTCGACAACTAATATTTTAGTTTATTAAATCAAATCATGGAATGATTTATCAAAAAGATTCTTGTTGATTCCCTGACAATTTTATTTTATAAAACTTATAACTACAATATCAAGATAGAAACTTCATAGAAAAAAATCGCCGAATATACCGTTTATATTTACATTTTACAATACAAATTCTCAAATTTATAATTGTCAATTATTATTTTCATCAAGTTTGGTAACTATAAGATATTAAATACTAAATTTAAATATGTTTTAAATTTTTCAATAAAATTAAAATCGTATGGCTAAACGTGAAATTCTCAATTTTAATGGTAGGCCACTCTTTGAAGTAATATGGGTAGGTAAGTATAAAAGAAAAAATTATATTCAATACTGATGTTTTGTGATAGTGTATTTTTTTTCAAAAGATAAACCAGTAATAATAAAAGATAAATCCGCGAAAAACGGGGATTTTATAGGAATTTTACGATAACTTCTTAAAACAAATTATGTATTATAAAATGTATAAAATATATATTTATTTTTTATGTATAAATATCTACATATGCGTTACCTAATATTCGAGGGTTTAAATATGCGGTAATTAAATTAGAAAAATTAAAAATTAGAATTAAAAAAGACCGTACCTCATTACTGCCAATATGTCACATCATTTTTGCACAGCCGCAGCATTACCCGCAAAAATAATTTATTATAATTTTTGACACAAACATGGTTAAGACGATGCCATACCATCCATTTTTAGGGGATTCAGTAATGGTAATTTTTAAAAATTAAAATTAAATTATTGAAAATTTAAAAATACATTTTAAAAGTTTTTAGTAATCTAAAAATAGTTTCCTACTCTCATCACTTTTTATTGTTATATAATCAAGACATATGTTCAAAATAATGTATACGAAAAACATACAAATAGGCATTTCAAAATTGTTTACGAGGTAAAAAACCTGTAGTATGTTTGTAAAATATATTAAGGACAATATTTGGGACACGACTTCATTGGTGTGTCACGATACTTTAATTAATAATTATATAGTACAATATTGTATAAAAATCCTTATTTTTTATTTTTATATTACATTTCCTTTTTTAATAATTATTATTTTTAAAAACTCCGATGAGATCATCCCAAAATATTATTTTTAATATATTTAATAGTGTGTGTCATTGTTGGTAGCGCTCTCATAATGAAAGATAATATCGTATATAAAGGAGTCAATGGTATATATATATAAGTAGTGTGATGTATTTTTTCCGGATATGCGAATAAACAGGATACCCGAATCCGTTTATCTGAAATCTGAATTATCCGGATAATCCGAATAATTTTATTATCGGATAGAAACACTTTTAAATATTTTGAACTAGAAACCATTAAATAATATGGAATTTTGATCATTAATTTAAATATAAACCTATTTGGATTTCGTTTTATTGCATAATTTTTTAGTAGGTAGTATTTTCTTGCATGTAAAAAATCTATATTTCCTATGAATAGTCCAAAATTGGAAAGTCATATTTAAAAATGTAATTACATTTATAAAATATCTACCAAATTATATATTTGGTGTAAAATACTAGTCCTCTAGTTCATTATTTTCGGAATTACGAAGAAATAACGATAATCAATTTTTATAAAATTGTATTTTTACAATTTTTACGTAATTTTTCTTACGTGAAAAATATATTGGAATAATTATTATAAAAATTACAAATTCGACTAATAAATATGAGGAAATAGGTCATATAAAACTTGAAGGAGTTGGAAGGTTAAAGTTCGAATTATTCAGATTTCGTGTTATTGCGTAATTTTACCTGTAGTTTTTTATGTATAGTAAATCAATTTGGCTAATCTAAAAATTATCAAATATACCAAGTTATTATGGGAAAATATGTTAAAACTAATTGAGTTGAATGGTTAACAATTTTCGAATTATTCGGATTATCCAAATAAAATTAACTCCAATATCCGGTTTCGAATATCATGAATATCTAAATTATATTGAAATCCGGATGTATCTGACATAATATATTATCTACTCCGTCGAGACAAAAGTACGTCGAATTTCGTTTAAAAAAATGTTTCTGATATTGCAATGATTTGTCGAGTACGGAGAATATTAAAATTTTGATTGTAAGTATACCTATAACACGGATAGAGCCGAGCCGAGAAACAGTAACTCTTTCCTGGCAAGTGGAAAATTTTGTGCTCCCTCTCCATAAATATTTTGGTCCATGTCAAAAATTGATAAACTGCTTTAAAAACCCAAAAAATCGAAAATCCGCAATGAAAAACTGCAAATTATCGAGAAAAAAAAACGGTCATTCGCTTAATTGTCTTTAAAAACCATTGAAATTTTGCCTTTGATATTACTACGCCTCTGGCACATGCCACCTTTCCAAGTCCTCGGCCCGATCTTGATTACGGATATTCTAATTAAAAAAAAATTTACTAGAATCGGAACGAAATAAGTACCTATACGTACATAAACCTATACTTATAAATCTATAACAATTATATTTTATATTTATGAAATTGTTCACGTTATATAATACCAACAGGTCATAAAAACGTCAAATAAAATACGAGATTATCACGAAGTATAAAATAATGAAATGTTCAGTGCCTAAACCTATGTATCACTTTATACCTGTTATACCATATTTGTACTTATTATGTATCTTTATGTTCCTACTATACATTATAATATATGCATTTCTGAAAACACCGGTCCGGCGTCGTTTTATTCCCGTTTAGTGGTTTGCAAATGAAAGCTAACTGTGAATACTTACGGGCTCACAAGGTTTGTTTGACAAATTATTGACATGAAAGTGAACTGTTTTTTTTTTTATTGCCCTAATTTATTATTTAAAAATTTCTAATTATAACATATATACATAAATCGAATTATTAAGATAATTCACAGGCATAATTTTTTAAACCAATATACCACAATCGTCATTAACTATATTACTCTGATAATACCATATATCTATACTCGGATAAAATTATCTACGCTCATGAGGCACATCTTAGAATCGTTCGATCGTGACCAAATTATTGTTTATATATATATAAGAAGAATTTTTAGAGATGACAGGTGAAAAAGTCAATTACATAGAGATTATTACAAAACAATATTGAAATCAATAAATAAATTTAAATGGATAGGGATATTTACAATCAAAAATAATACATTAATTCTTATTGTATATCATTTATAAAAACGAATGCGATTCTAATATTATATCAATAATGTTGTATCATGTAACTATATTTAAAACTAGTAATTTTTTTTAAATTTGTTTTTAAGGTCTACCTAGTTGTTCGTCAACTGTTCATGATTATTTAAACTCAAGTTATTCGAGGGGAAACGAAATTATATTTTATACGTTCGAGGATAAAGTGCATAATGCATTTATATAAAGTGATGGTAAAATGTAGTATAATATTATGTATAATATTAAAATTTTACATTTATAAATTCTATATTTGTTTCACGAATTTAAGCAGTGTTTGAGTTAACAATGTATACCACTTTCCATACTCTGATATATATATATATATATAAATATAACAGGAAATTAGTAAACTAGATTTTGAAACTTATTTATTTATGTCTAACAAGTTGA
The DNA here is from genome assembly GCA_025469235.1 of Pemphigus obesinymphae. NCBI lineage: Eukaryota > Metazoa > Arthropoda > Insecta > Hemiptera > Aphididae > Pemphigus > Pemphigus obesinymphae. The sequence goes on from JAIPRL010000219.1 coordinate 40,963, forward strand.
TTGAAATTTATGGAAAACCGATGAAGTTATACATGCATTTTATCGATGAAAGTTATTTGGAAAACATATTCACCGGACGGACGAGTTATGATAGCCGACCATAATTCAGTTGAATAAATATTTGTAAATGATGTTCTAATTAAAACAAAATATATTCTCCCGTCAGACCACGTTGTCAGTTTATTGAAATTCGGAACTCGATAATGAACTTCGCTGAAATTCCAGTTAACTACGTTGTAAATATAAAATGAATTTCAAATCCACCGTCCCGGAATCAACTGATTTGACAAGCAAACAGTATTGTTTACCTTTATTTTTTATTTTTTTCAAACACTTGATTTAATTCTAAAACTATCAGTTTGATAGAATTTTAATCGTTTTTCATTTAAATTTAACCGCGCTAATATTATGAAAACCGAATACACGTAAATGGCTAAACTATTCCATTATAAATTCAGACAATCGATTGGAAACTTGATATTTATTTTACTCATTTTGAAGAACCTATAATTTCAATAATTAATTTTATTAATTAAAATTTTTTCAATATACTTGACCATTTCCAATATCTATGATTGATATTCATTTACAAAAATAACTCGGAGAATAGTATTTTGTTAAATTAATCAATGTTAAAAATTTCTCTGGGTTAAATTATGCTTATCCGTTAAGGTGCATTCTCATAAGTCAAGTCTAGTTGACCGATTGTAGTTGATCAACAAAATTAGAATATAAGTTGAATCAGTTTTTGTGCACACATTTCAATAGAAAATGTTTCAATTAATTTCATTTTCAACTCGGTTTAAATTAAAAACATGTCTATTGCAGTTTAAAATGGCGTCGAAAGCAGTTGTACGTGAAATTGTAAGTACAATAAATCTTTTGTTAAAATAAGAATTAAAAACGTTTTTAGTTAACATGTGTAAAAATCGTAAAAAACGTCGTTTTTGTGTGAGACACTGGATATTAAGACGAAATCGATTGGGAGCATCAGACACTTTACTAACTTACCACTTTTTTTTTGATTTGCAAACCAATGAAAGTCCTTTTTTATACATCGTTCTAATTGCCTTTATTTTGTTCTTTAGATCAGCAACAGTAAGACCATAAATTTCCATTTCTTTGATAATAGAACCCAAAGCACTTTCTCTTGCATCTCTATTTTTATATTTATCTAGTCGGTGGTTCCAAAGACAATCATGTTTGTGATTAAGTTCTAAAAATTTTTTTTTTTTTTTTAAAAGGCTCATTTTTAAAATTAAAAATATTTACTACTTTCAAAATTAAAAAAACACAAATGAAAAAATAATACATAAAATTCACGTGTGACTGGTTGAAAATGTACTGAAGTTCAACTTGTATCAACTGTAGTGTAGGTTTTGTTCTCACGTGTCAAGACAGGTTTCAACTTGAAAGGAATTTGAAGACAACTCATTACCTGAACGATAAAGTTTGACTTTGTCAAACTTTTTTTGATCAACTAGTTAGTTGTTCAAATTTATTGAAACAAAGGTATTCTCACTACAGATTTTATTCAATTTTTGTTGATCAACTATAATCGGTCAACTAAACTTGACTCATGAGAAAACGCCTTTAGTTTTCGGCGTTTGATACAGTAAAAAGTCGGAAAGATTCCGGTTTTTTTTTTTTTTTTTTTAGTAAAATATTTATAGTAAAACTTTTTTTTTAGATAATTGCATTAAAGAAAAAAGTATAATTTGTTTAAAAAAAATAAAACACTCTGGTAGAGTTATCTACCAAAATTAGAATAATATAATTTATTAAACACTTTTAGGTGTATACAGATCTCAATTTAATGTTTAAAAAAGAAACTTATTTTGTAAATACGAAATTTCTGCAGTATGAAAACTAGAATTGCAATGATTGGCTCAAAACAACCTATATTTCATAAAATATACACGCGGAACAAAGTGTCAAAGTAAAAAGTGTTCGTGTGCCAAAAAATCAGATATTATAAAACTAAAAGTTTCCCTGAAGTTGGTTTGTTAGCAATAAATAATATTTTTTATCTTATATATATTTTTTATTAATATTTGTATAAATATTATTTCACATAAAGTGCATTAATATAAAAATAAAAATTGTTTGTAATACTATGGTACTTAAATGTGGAATAAAAAACTGCCCACAAACCGGTATTAAAATATCAGTATCTTAGAATTTGTACGTAAGATATGCAGTGATTTTTCTTTGAAATATGTAAATATTATAGAGATAGGTTCATAAATTATACTATTTTTCAATTTAAATAAAAAAATATTGTTTTATTATTTGTGTTAAAATATAGTTTATTGTATTGGTTGAAATGAATTTTATTTTGTATAAATGTATATACAGACATTCTGCAACTTTATTATGTTTTATAATATTGAATGGAAGATCTGATTACAATTTTGGCGATAAACGATTCAATGTTTCTCAAATATTACTCAATATATATAAATAAAATTATTTTTTTATCAAGTTATATTACTATGTGACATATGTATTTAGGAACAATATTTAATATTAATAATCGTGACGAATAAAATTATTCATAAAAAAAATTTAATAATATAAATGCTAGTTCGTATATTATATTTATTATAAACATTTTACATATAAAATATTCCAATGTTTCGATATACAGTAAAATAATATTATAAAATACTATTGATCAGATACCATATTATAAAAACATTTTTAAATTTTATATTCTGAGCGTACTGAGGAAAGTATTGGTCTTACAATGACATGTTTTTTATTATTATTTATGTATATCGTATAGATTTATTCGGGTAAAAGGATTCGAGTAAAGAGCTTTTTGGTAAAAAATGTGTACTAGTTGATACTTTAAAGAGGTCATTTTTTGATTTTCTAGTAGTTCTATTAAGCATAAGTAAAAGAAAATAATTGATTTTAACGAAAAAATTTTATAATTTAGGAAATAACAAAAAAATTTACCAATGTTAACAACTTGTTTATAGGTAGAAGTAATTGAATATTAGTTTTTTAATAGTAAATCCATTCTTGTTTGTACTTTAAAGATATCACTTTTCGATTTTCCCAGTACTTTTCTTTAGCACGAAAAAAAAAACACTACCAAAAATTATCAAAAATAATTATACATTTTAAAATTATAATATCAGAAACTGAAGATTATTTACATCGAATATTTACTTGAGTACTATATTGATGTGGTTAAATATTCAAAAATGTATTTCTTTTCACATTTTAGAATTTTTTATGAAAAATTTTAATTAGATTTATATTTGTATAGTACCTATACACATTTTTTGATTACCTATAAACTTATCGTGGTTAGTATTTTAAAAAGGTCAATTTTAAATTTTCTTAGTTGCTTTCTCAATCGTAAAGTAAAACTATTGAAAATCATCGTATATATTTTTAGAAATTGGAAATAATATTACACTGAATTTCGTTTCTAACCTTTTTCTTGAAAGAAGCGATTTATCATTATAATATCATTGCTATCAAATTAAATACATTCAGCACCAGCAATATACTATCTGACAATTTTAACTCTAACTGATATGTATTTTTATTCATTACTTTAATATAGACTTGAAACAGTTTAAATGTGAATTAAAAACAAAAATAAGTGCCATTTCTCGATTAAGGTGCATTAAGATGACGCTATATGCCTATATGTATATCCACATTTGATATCATCATCTAACCAACAGAAAATATAGTAAATTTACGTTCGGCATTCCTATCACAACTTTGTTATTTCTTATATTAAATTATATTTACGTATATATACCAACTTTATAGATGAGACCATTCTCTACGCGTAATTTTTTTCCGGAATATTAATTTTATATACCTATATATTTCTCTTTGCAATTACATTTGGAAAAAAGACTATGCTACTATATAGATAATAATTTCGTCTACAAATTTACTCTAGTATTATAAATGCCGAATTTGTAATAAGAAATAAGAAATAAGAATATAAAGATAATATGTAATAAGAATAAGTAAATTTTCTATATTAAGAAAACATTTTTTCCTCTTAGTAGAACATTTGATTTGGGGCTTCGAATCTATGTAAAGATATTTTTTCTGTAGTGTACAAAAATGTTTTGTGAAAACGGTAAGTATAAGAAATTACAGATATAAATATTAATTATAATTATCCAATAAAAATTATATTCTATTATATTTATACCCAATGTATAGACGGAAGGGGTGGCTTGGGGTGGCAAACTAGATGTTTTTAAATTTTCTAAATTTTAAATTCTTCTGAGTCTTTTTCTTTGAGTGTTCTAAATTAAATTTTGTTTTTTTCAACTGTTACTTTCTCGTTAGATAATACTTTACCAAATTTTATGAAGTTTTCTCTAAAATTTTTTCTTTCTCCTCCTAAGAGTTTAAACCTTAAATTTTACCTAGACATCACTTTATTTTTATTTCACATGGTGCATTTTTCTGTACAATAGATAGGATAAACAGATATAGTATAAGCGTGTATTCCGTCATTTTAATCTTTCTTTTAGGTTATGAACATAATGTATAATAAATTAAATATAATAAATTTGTGCTACAATTGTATGAATTACAGTATTGGTTCCGATTTTCGAAATGTCATAAGCCGGGTATAAAAGGAAATGTCCAGAAAATTCATAAGATTCATATAGATCGAAGTACTCGTAGTGCATATATATACTTACTTGAATTACGACATCGTTATCAGATAAAATATAAACTACCGTTAAATTAAAAATAAAAATATAGAAAATTTAATACTATCGCATAAATCTAATTCTATTCGAACCGTAAGATACAGAATAATGGAAAAAATAGAATATATTTTTATAAAAAAAAAAAAAAAAAAATTATTTTTGCGGTTTAAATATATTTTGAGATTCCACATATTGTAATATAACGTTTGTATATAATGGACGATAAATATTATTTTCATCGGGTATTTAAACTAAAAGAGTATCGACCCGAAAACACCGAATAGTTTTTATAACTGAATGATTTAAAAATTTTCATGGGCAAGCTAAAAAAATAAAAATAAAAAATAAAATAAAGGGTAACAATTGAATATATATTTATATATATATATATATTTCATACGTAACTTTTGCTTCAATTTTAAATGGAATACGTGAGAGCATTATCATGTCCCTGAGCGTTTATGTTCGCCAAATGGATGGATTCCGTAGCAGTTTTCGGTGTCCCCTTTTTTCCCCCCCAATCGTCGTAATAATACACCGACAGTTCGATATCGCGAGTACTGCATGCTATATTTCGTACTCGAAATTCCAAGACCAATAAAGAAAGGATATTTTCATTATTAATGTTTATGGGTCTCGATGTAAGCAATATATATATATATACAATATACATGTATAGAAATCCGACTGGGAACTAAATTCGATAATGCCTTATTGTCTATACGCGATATAGCTCCGCGACGTGTACGGTACGATTTAACGGGACTTAAATCTAATCATATAAAAATAAAAGAAATAATCGAAAAAAGGAAAATTTGTCATTTTAATTGATATACCTATACGAAATTGTGGCATACGTGTTGGGTGCAACGTCTACAGTCACAGACGAAATAATGGTAATGTTCTATATTGAAAGTAAATAAACATTTATTGGTAGAAAACCATATTGAAATACGATTGCATAAAATATTATATTGTTTTTATATGTATTTACTTGAAAATCGAATGTTAGGGTGAACGATTAAACGGAAATGATAATAATGAAAACGAATTTAGATATTATTGCAGTTATCACTGAAATATAATATTGGTTTCGTGTGTTATACTCGCATAGATGGGAATTAGGAACTTGCATTGCCATAACGCTTATGTCAATATACTACATTAATTTACAAATACTTTTGGATACTACATCAACGGATTATAAATAGAGACATTATAGTATCAATATAATAATATGATATTGAATATTTTTAAATCTATAGTAAGTTATACGGTTTCCAAATTTTAATTTTATAGTTATTCTAAACATTTTTCGACTTATACATTGTATGTGTTGTATATATAGTGTTACAATACAAATGTCTAAAAGTAAAATATAGGGTTTAGATTAAAAAAACTTTATATTTAAAAATTATTCATAGCCTATATTTAAAGACAATTTTATGGAAATCCCCGCATTCGCCATACAATTTGTATTTATTAATTTTTTAAATAAAATACTACCTATAAAAATCTACTTTTTATAATTTTGAAAATTGTCGTTACTTGTGACTATTCCACTAGTCCACTTGGAATGTGACTCTAATCTAACTGAGTTTCAATTATGAAAAACTTAGATTTATAGATATATAATTTTTTTTCCATATTTAAAAAATGGTCAAAATGTCAAACATCAGATTTAAAGGAGCCTATATTTTTCAAGAAAATGTTGATGATACATTTTTATATATATGTATATATATATATATATATATATATATTATAATTATAGTTCTGAACACAAAATTGACCATGTTAAAACAATAGATAATTTTTAAATTTGTAACTACCGCAATTTGGTGAATTTTGAGTTCAAAGTTTAGTTTATCCATAAAAATTAATATAAAAATTCATCTATTCAAATTCAGTGTATTTGCAAGTTAAGTAATGCCATATTGTCATCCAATGAAAATAGGCTATGTATATAAGTTCTAAAAGTATAAATGACTAAAGAATTTTATCCAAACTCTATATTATACTATAATATATTTGTTAGTGCGTCACTTGTAGTATAGATAAATATGTAATATTTATAAATATAAATAAAGCGTAAGAATAAAATCTTAGGTGATGTTCTTGACATTTACATTAAATATCAAACGTATATTATCTAAAGTATTGTTTTCGAAATGTTATTTTTATAACAGACAGTTTTTTTAATCTAATATTATTTATACCTTAATTATATGTAATTAACGGGTAGAAATTTAATACAAGTATACATATGTATTGTATATAGGTATATATATATATATATATCTATACATGATGTATTGATACACATACACACACACATGTATTATATATCACAAACAATTGAGTTGGTTTTGTTTAAATTAAAACTATAATTTAAATTTTCATAACTACATTGTAGTTTAGCCTCGAGTTTATAGAATTTACTGCACTTTGTTGAAATTTATTAGAAAGACTATTTTTTTCCTAACAATATAAACAATAAATTACACTGATCAAAAAGACGGAACAAAAAATCTATGTATTTATATAATCCCCGTTTTCGAGAATGGAACGTTTTTTCACAGTATGACAAAAAAAAAAAAAAAAAAAAAAACAACAAATTCAAATCTACTATAAACTACTCATATATACAAAAGATGCTATTTGTAAACATTTATTTATAAAAGCGAGATCGTACATATAATAAACCATTTATTAACACATTTAAAAACTTCGAGATCGAAAATAGCAAAATGTTATTTTCACGTTGAATTTGAGACATTAAGTTTTATATTAGAGGCACAAGCTCATCATCAACAGCAAATTTAATAAGGCTTCAAATTAATACAATCAGGTGGACTTACAATTTATTTTAATAGATCACCGGTTAAATATACATATTTATCGCTTATTTATAAGAAGACTGCAGGGCATTATAGCCTTAAAAAGTTAAATTCAAGTTATATTGAACTATATAACTAATTGGCGGATTAACTTTTATTTTTATCAATTAAGCCGATTTAAAATTATTGGCAAGCGAATTATATTTTGTACAGGCGGAAATAAACACCAGTAGATAGTTAAATACTAAATAGTGAATTTCACAATAAATGGTCAATATTGAATGAACATAGTGTCACAATGGAGACTATAAAATATAAGGAGAGAATTAATTATTTTTATATCTCCGGTAGAGCTCTGTTTTTTTGAATCCACAATAAATTTTTCATTTTATTACTTTAGTTCTGGTTAAACGTATAAGTATCAAATTTTAAATTAACTTTTAACTTAACTGATATAGTCAATAGAAGATATGGATTCATTTCTTTGAATTCATAATTTTTATGAATAATTTTATTTAACATAACTATAAGGTGATAAAAACTGTTAAAAACTGTATGATTTTTGAGTTATCGATAATTCTTGAATTATAATTCATCATATAATATATAATACATTATGGTCATGAAAATCTAAAAATTATTCAAATACATAAAAAAAAAAATTAAAAAAAAACAATCATAATTAAGTTTCAAAAAAAGTAACAAATTCAATCATAATCCAATCCAAAACAAGTAAGCATAAAACGAATATGTATTTTCTTTCAGGTGGAAAATCAATTATTTAAATACGATTTTATTTTATATCGAATTGCTTTGGTGTCAAATAAAGTACTGAAATATTAACTATTTAACTAAACTTGGAGTACTTACATGAAGTTTTAAACATAATTAATATCTAATAGTAAGCACTAACTAGTTTCATTTATAGTTTTTACTCCAAAGGGCAACTTTAATAATTTAAGTTTCAATTTTATTAAGTATTATAACTTTTTATAGTTCAATTTCACAATCATCCAGTTAAGTTAACACCTATTGAAGTGTTAACAATTTTTGCGAGTTTATTCTTTTTGGATTTTAATATTTTATTAACCTAATAATTAAACCTAACATAATATAATAAATGGTTACTTATATTTAAAATTAACTGAAATGTTAACAACCGATTACGTATTTTGTTAAATTATTTTAAGTATTCAAATTCAAATTTTGTTCGATGAAAAATAATAAAATAATTTATTTTTTATCTGGCATATGTTAATATAAGATTTTCTACGTTTTAATCGTTTTAAACATCTAAAAGATTTAATTTTTGTTAATTATTAATGATTATTTAGAATTAAGAAACTTTAAAAATGTAATACTCTATAGTAGCGTAGTCAAGAGTTTTGTATGAGAGAGGCTAAGGTCCCATATTACCTTAATGGACAATAAAAATGTACTTAAAAATTTCAAAAATATATTAGTGTAAAGTTAGATATTATACAACACAAAATATAATAACATCTAGAAATAAATTTAAAAAAAAAAATAGGTTTATTATAAAAATAACAATATACCTAATATAGTACAAAACTATTAATATTATTTATATAATACTGAAAGTATAAAATTTATATATAAAAAGAAAATACAGCTCGAGTATTCGAAAAATGTTTATAACTGCCTACTAGTTTTCACTATATGTTATGATGAGGTTACAACTTGATACATTAAGGTGATGATGTAGGTTAACCTGATGATGACTTATAGGCGAAAATAGTTTCTACCTTTATAAAAATTTTGTGAATATTACAGGCATATTTATTTTTTATATATATCTTTTTAATATATTGGTATTTTTATAATATATATTTTAATTGGACAATTATGATGCTCAATCTGCTAACTGCAGTCTTCTAGGAATATTTTGATCAAACATTTGTAGAACGTCTTCTTCTTCGAAGTCTTCTTTTTTTATTAATAATTTGATTTCTTAAAATTTGTATTTCCTAGATTATGTTCTATGTTTGACATTATGTCTTCTTATTTTTTATATAATTGATATTGGAAATACATTTTAAATTTCATTTTATATTAATTCTTATTAACAAAATAAATTAATAAAATGTGATAGGGACAAAAAACAGCTTAAATTCCAAAATATAAAACTACGATTTACATTTCACATTCATTTTACCTACATCGTGTTTAAGACATAACAATAATTAACGGTAGAAATGAGAAGTGATTTAGGTAACAGATTCTTCATGGAGTTGAATTATACACTCAAAGTTAGGAACGATAATATATTATCATCAAATGTTATACATAATCATATTGTATTTTACATTTCTAGAGCAATAACAACCACAGAATATACTCAAAACTACAACTATCACTGAATAACTGCAATCAATATAGTATACATTTCTATAAAAGAAGAACACAGCTAATGGGAAGGGGGCTATAGACTCCTTAGTCCTCACCCTGACTACACCCTTGCTCTCATAAAAATAAAATAAATATTATAAAAAATACACATAGATAATAATAAAAATGTTATAAGTATCAATTAGTTTCGACAGTGATAGTAAATTTCCAAGATATTAGAGACCTTACCGATCCAATTAGAGGATGAGAAAATTCTACATTATCTTGCTTCTAGAGTCTGTACGTAGTTAATTTTTGCAATTACATTTAACTCAAAGGTAAATTTTAGCTTATTTTAAATGGCTCGACTAATAGAAAGTACAATACATTTTTATTGTAGCCCCGGTGTTTTATGCATGCATAAAATTAGTTTTTAGTCTCTTATTTCGCATGTGTAGAGTCCTCTTATAATTGTGTCCTACCGCTTTATATTATGAGTAAATCAAATCATCTCAGAAGATGCTATTTTCTTGGATGAAGAGTCGTTTTAGCGTAAAAGTGCACCATTACTTAATTAAAGATCAATACATTATCTAAATTTTAACATAAGTGATTTTTGATCAAATATTTTAAGCCAATGTCATAAGCCTTTGGTTAATTGTAAAATTAAATGTCCTACAATTCTGTTTTTAATTATATAAAAAGTAACCCTTGACAAAATTTAGATATATTCATAATTTGTAATTGTATATAGATGCATTTTTGCACTAAAAAACTCAGTTTATTATAAAGTGGATTTTCTGTAATATGTTTTTATAATAAAAAAATAGCTAAAGCTTTGTTTTAATACTTGTAAGGGATATATGAAAAAAAAAAATATATTAAAACACATTTTTTCGTTTGATTTAGATACTTTCAGTGTAAGTGGGTAATAATAAATGTGGCAAACTAAGATTTTCAAGTGTGATGGTGTATATGCTTGACACCAAATTGTGCCACTGTACTACACTATTTAGCGGGGCAAAAGGATACTAGCTGAATCGATAAGTAGTGATCAGATTACCACCACCAGAACGAGGACTTACGGTCGAAACTATAGCCGTTACTTATAATATTATTTTTAATACTCTCGGCATATATTATTTCATTATATTTCTATTATTTTTTTACAATATATATGTATTAATTTTTTTTATATTTATTGTTATTTTTTATAATAGGTATATATTTATTTTCATTATTAAGAGGACAAATGATTTTTAGTAGTAAAACCTGTTCACGAAAAACAAATAAAATTACTTTTTAAAGTGATATTAGTGTTAACACACCTATTATCAAATATATAGAAAAAAAAAACAATATTTTGAAGATGATCTGATTGGCATCTTTAAAAATATTAATTATTAAAAAAGTAAATGTCGTATAAAAAAATAAAAAATAAAATTTTTTTTTTTTTACATAATATATTGAATTTAACAATATAATTAATGAATCGTGCAACACCAAAAAGGTCGCTTCCAAAAATATTGTGTATTATATATTCTATAATATGTTGTTTAGCTTATAAAACAATTTTAAAATGCCTTTTTGTACATTTTTCGGAAACATTTTTTTGAACATATGACTTGATTTTATGACAATGAAAATTGATGCGACTGTTTTTAGACAACTTTTAAAATATATTTTAACATTTTTTAATCGTTACATATTGATTTTTAAAAATATTTCTTAAAAATTGACTATACAGAATCTCTTAAAAATGGATGGTGTGGCATCCTCTCAACAACTTTTAACTTTCAAGGATATTGCGCTATTATAGTACAATTTTAATTTTAGATTTGTGGTATTTTGTTTCGTCACTGACTTATCTATCATTGCCTAAGTATAGACTTCAGCTATTGAAATGTCATCGTGTTACATACGTACACCAAGACGTTAAATCAAACATTGCCGTATTATATACCCGATATTATGTATACCAACCGATCACGTATTAGATAATATCGTGAATGATAATATAATATATATAATACATAGAGACGTGTATTGTATAATAATATTATAGTCGGTTAATAGTGAACGTATTCAAATTTATTGAATGTCGTTTACAAAATATTTCAGGACTGACGAATCCAGCAGAATGGATTGAAACAATAGAACGAATAATACATAATACAATATAATCTATACAGATACCCGGCTATTTAATTCTTCAAATATTGATTATAAATACAATATAATGTATTGTATAATTGGACGGTTTTAGTGAGAAAGGGTATAAGTAATTTTTGACATTTTTCGTTTTTGTATTTTGTAGGAAATTTTATGTCGCATCGTTTGGCTGTACTGTGGAATCTTAATCTGTTATTGTTATCAATTTATTTGATTGTTTGATTTTATATAAGTCAAGAGAAAAAATAAAATTTGTACAAAAGGGTATATTATACATAATATACATTTTACATTCCATGTCTTTGCGACGAGTTTTCCAAAGTTGTGCGTTATTGTTTTTTTCGCCTTCTGAAAATTTTTCATTTTTGACTTGTATCCATTCTCGCCAAATCCGTCCAATTATATAGACAGTGATATATAGTGTACAAATTATTCTTTATAGTCATTAAACGCTCAATACAGTAGAATTCTGGTTTCATCGGCTACCTATAATCAGTGACGTATACTGGTATGTGATGTTCTAATGGCGATCAACAACGTTAATAATAATTTTCTTGAAAAATACGTTCCGCTCAAACGTATCCTCTTATTCAACCGTCGAAACTCATTTTACACAGTCCCTACTCATAGTTATTAAATATTTCCTTTGTAACATTAATTATTTATAGGGCTGTTGAACAAGTGTATGCGTTGATTTGAAAAAAAAAAAACACCTTTTAATTATTTCCAATAATTTTTCTTGCTAAATTAAAGGACTTTGAAAAATATGGAGTTTAAACTGCGACATTCGCGTGTTCGTGCACGCCCGTGTACGTCTAAAGTTCTAAATACACAATGTGAAATTTTGACTCTACATTTACCAATGGTTAGTTAATACCTAGTTTATAGCTAGAGCCATAATATTATATATTTCGATAATATATTTTATATCTACGCTTATTATTTAGAATATTTATAATACTTATAAGTTATATAATTAATTGTAATAATTGGTACCTATCATCAATTATTAATATATTGATATCGATTACTGTTATAAAAAAGAGTATACCGTGTACACGCGAATTTTAAAATTAAAAAACTAGATCCAACTTCATGGTAATTTGGTGAAACGTGTGGTCAAACAATTGAACAGCGCTAACCGAATTGCAATCATCCAATCACACCATAGGAAGGTAAGTACGCGAAAGTCGCAGTGGAAACCTATCTTTATTAAGTTGTTCTCTTATTTTTGGTTTTATTTTGTCTGTTAAAACAGCACCGACCACCGTTAGTTAAGACACGATGTAGTCGATCGAAACTCGTTATAATATATGTATATATATAAATATGATGAATATTTGATAAAATATCCATTAAAAAGAAGTGTAAATAGAATAATACAATTTACATTAGTAAAATATATGCGGACGAGATAGGATTCCAGTTTGAATAAATATATATTTTTATGAATGCAACTGAGAAGATTTTTGCTCTTGCACTGCCGGAAGTGTAACAAAAGAACTTCCGAATGAATCAATATAAACACACACACACACACACACACACATATATACATATATATGGTTTTGGTTTGTAACCGCATAAAAGTATAGGTATAAACCGTTTTGCAACATTATCGAATACCCGTTAAGATAAGATGCTATACCCTGAAAATGTAGGAAATTTACATTCGGAATTTTTGTCACAAATTTGTCATTTCTAATATTAGAGTAAATTTACCCGTGAACAAATTTTTAGACGAGATCAATATTGCAGTTGTAATGAGGGTTTTTACGGGGGGATAGGTGGATCGCCCTCTTCAATTTTAAGCCCACTTTTACGAGAAAATGTGTATTATAAGTATGGGTCATGAATTAATTTTGAATTGCGGAAGGTTATCAAGATTTTATTGAAGACGAAATTTTCTCAATTTCAGATCTGACTACTAGCACCCTCTTGGCACTCTTGTTGGTCAGCTATCGAATAAATGACGTGGACAATTTTATAGAAGTTGTAACGGACTAGCCCGAAAAGACATATACCTACGTAAGTAGGTACACAAATAATAATATAAAAACACCTAACGGATAAAACGCGACGGCTAAAAACAGAAACGATAGAAACACCACCCGCCGAGCCAAGTACAAGCGGCGTAGCCTGCCGGCCGAAACACCAACAAATACGCGCACGAAATAAACAAATCAACGTAAAAGCTACGGTGGATAGCGCAGACATAGATAATAATCAATTAAAACGACGGTTGTGAAACGACAATGAACACCAAATAAAAAGAAGTATAGAACTAAAAAAGGACATAAAAAAAACATATATGAGAAGGAGGAAACTAACAGAAAACAACAACGACAATGACACGATAATGAAGAAACACGCACGAGGTCAGTTTACGGGGACGTCGCACAGTGGTCTGAAATTGGAAAAAAGTGGCCAAAAATGAATATTTGTAACAATAATATTTTACAGATTTTTTTTTGAGAATTCATTATCTACTACTTATAGCATTAAATAAGACAAAAATCCTTTAAAAATAATCGTTTTTGCATACACCAAATCGATATTGATGAAAAATAAATGTTTAATTTTCATTTAAAAATATCATTAATTTCACTGATAATTTATTAATTTTAAACCACTTATTATTACAAATTAATGTAATATTTGGATGTTATTTTGTAAATATATGCTGTCGACGATTTATCTTCATTATTACGGCATAAAGTTATGCGTACGACTGTGAAGGACGTTGTGTTCAATTAAATACTGATAGACTATCTATAGGTTTTATAGGAATTTACGGTTTTAATTTATTTAGTCACCGATAGTCACGCTCATACACACATACAATAAAACTAGATTATATACCAAAAAAGATTATGTTTAGATTAGTTGCTCATATCTGCTCTGCTGTCGATAAGACCTCATTGAATAAGATGTGTACATGACGTCTGAGGTGTATTTTATTAGTTGTATTAGCGCGTTCCACAGTATTATTCATTAAATATGGCTCTAATACCAATTATTACTCGGAGAGATGTTCATGAATATATAATTGTTAATAACGTGTCCGGTTCATTACAAGTAAAAAAAAATAGTGCATTGAAGTTAGTTTTAAATACTTTTAACTTTGACAAGTACAACGTTAAATTTCAAAAAGCTGTCGTAGATATAAAAAAGTGTTTAGCTGTACAAATGTTCAATAGGTAAATAATTATAAATATAAGTATTAATAATATAAAATTCAATATTATAATAATAATTACTGTTTAAATTGCATTTAGGTATATATCTAAATGGAATAATAGTTATAGAGATAATAGTCGGTTTTTAAAAGATAATTTCGATTGGCTTAATGCAAACTTGAATTTCTCTCAAACTACTTATGAACTATTAAATACAAAACCAGGTAATTTTTTTTAATAAATAATAATTCATTTATACATTACATATAATAATAAGATTTATTAAATATTTTTTACTGTTTAGTTTGTTCTTCATCTCATGACCGTGGTCGTCCAAAAATACAATTTGAAGATTGTAGTGATAGATCCAAAAGAAGAAAATCATTGAAATTATCCAAATTACATAGTTCAAGGGAACTAAGCTACACTACATCTACGGTATTAAGAAAAGACGGTAATGAAGATGCTGCTAAGCTTATTAATGAAATTACGCAAACTACACCAAATAGAGCCAAAAAGATTCGAGCATCGTGGGAAATACAAAAAAAAAATAAAAATCCTTCTTTGATGTCAACAGAGGAAGCACTTTCGATAATTATAACTGCTTCTCTGTCAAAGTTTCAGTACAATATTTTACGAAGTAATGCTAAGAACCATAATCATGAATTATATCCTTCCTATTATCAAGTTCTTGCTGCTAAAATTGATTCGTATCCTGATAATATAATAATCACCGAGGAAAAATGCGAGGTAACGAAATATATAAATACATTATACAATTTTCATTTATTTTATATTAATATATTATTAGGTACCATTACAATCACTTTTAAACCACACTGCAAAAAGACTTTTGCAAAGCATTTCTATAAACAAAAAAACTAATGTAATTCTGCGCTGCAAATGGGGTTTTGATGGTACTTCAGGATTTTCAAATTACAAACAAGTCACTACTGGAGGATCTGAGGACAATACTTTGTTTATTACGTCTATGGTGCCTATTTGTTTAATGGACGAATTGACGAATGAAATAATATGGCAGAATCCCACATGTTCCTCAGTTCGATATTGTAGGCCAATTAGATTACAATATGTTAAAGAAAGTAAGGAAGTATCTCAATTTGAAGAAAAATATATGGGTGAACAAATTAGTAATCTTTCTTTATTTCAAACCGAATTTGGAACTGTCAATTTTAATATGGAGCTAACGATGATCGATGGAAAGGTATACCTATTTGAAGTTATTTTTTTTTAATATTTGTTAATAGCATTATATTACTTTAATAGGTGTGCAATGCAATAACACAAACGTCATCCATGATATGTTATGTATGTGGCATAAAAATTTCAGAAATGAATAACTTGGCTTTAATAAAAGAAAAACCTGAAGTAGAATCTACGTTTAGGTATGAATTTAAATTATATATTTCATCAAAATTAACATAATTATACGATGGTTAAAAAAATGTTTTGCTAATTTGTAGATTTGGTTTATCAACACTTCACGCATATATTCGATTTTTTGAGTGTCTTTTACATGTATCGTATAGATTGGATTTCAAGCAATGGAAGGTAATATATAATTTGCTTAAATCATTAAAAAATGTAAAAAAAAAATTTTTATTTTTATTTTAGGCAAGCAAGAAGAACGGAAATGACATAAAAATGAAATACAGGAAAACGAAAATTCAAGATGATTTTCGTAAAAGATTAGGTTTACTTATTGACGTACCAAAACCAGGATTCGGAAGTAGTAATGATGGAAACACGGCAAGACGGTTTTTTAAAAACCACAAAATATCTTCTGAGATAACAGGTATAAATGAAGATTTAATTATCAAGTTCTACACAATCCTACAATGTTTATCGAGTGGTCATAAACTTGATTTTAAGAAGTTTGATAGCTATTGTTGGGAAGTAGCAGAAATGTACGTAGAGTTATACCCTTGGTATTACATGCCCCCTACCGTACATAAAATTCTGTGTCATGGAGCTTCAATAGCTGCATCATTTATATTACCAATAGGCCAACTAAGTGAAGAAGCACAAGAAGCCAGAAATAAAGACATTAAACATTTTAGAGAAAATCATACACGCAAAACATCACGAAAAAACACAAATTCAGATATTTTTCATCGTCTATTGTTATCGTCAGATCCCTTAATAAGTAGTATATGAGAAGTAAAAACGAAAAAACGAAAATTACTTGAGTCAGTAAAAGACCTACTTATTATTATCGATGACAGTGAATCAGAAAGTGAAATAGAGCAAAATTACAGCAACGAAAGTGAATAAAATATATTATTATATATTATTGTATGTAAATATTTTTATAAATAACTCTTGTTTAATAAATAAATTATATAAAATACTTATTTTGTGTATATTAAATCAATTAAATATTTTTGGCCACCTTTTTCCAATTTCAGACCACTGTGCGTCGGAGCCAACGAGCACTTATACCGGCCGGTTCCAGACCGTCGACACCCCATCCCTTTCGAACAACTTTTCATATACTTGAAAAGTATCGGAATAGGAAATATAAATAGTGGGTGCTGAAATCGAAAGGTGTATTTAATCCGATTCCAACCGGACGACCTAAATCGACCGAGCACTCCGGCCCAAAATCTACCATCCTTTTCTCCGACCGCTGCTTCTGATAAGTCAAGTCGCCCTTCCCATCCTCCAGGTCACTACTTCTAATAATTAGATATACCTACCTTCCTTTCTGACCGCTACTTCCAATAATTTATGTCAATGTCTCCATCCTAATTCCAACCATCGTCGGCAACCGGTGCCCAGGACCAGCGGATCCAACCAACGTCGGCAATACGGAGGCCTACCCAGCGGATCCAACCCCCACCGACCGCCCAGGAGACGGCGCCACCGGATCCAGCTGTCACCCGAGGCCCGGAGCCCTTTCCGACCTTTCCAATCGGAGCCAGAAATTTCAAGGGAAGTCGAGACCAGCCACCCGAGGCGAGCTCCACGGACACCCTCAACCCAGGAGACCGGAACCAACCTTTCCAACTTTTGTGGAAAAAGGGTTATTGTAAGCACCCCAGAGCGAACCCATACGGCCGTGCATCCAATTGCGGACGTCCAACTTCCAACCCCGGGGTCCCGGGGACCATCCAGGCGGAATTTATTGCGGACAATCTCGGGTCACGCCGGACGATATTGACGGAATTCATACGATTGGATAAAACAGCGTCGGCAGTACGATATCATTACGTCCTGGACCGAGGCAACAGACCACCGCAAGATCAGTAAATACATATCTTATTGCATATAACGACCCGATCGGGATCACATTATAAATTGATAATATTGTAAAACTTGTGACCTCACCTGAAGACCACGCAATACCCGACATCTGTTGGAAGACTTCCCCATCCTAGGAGTTAGGCTTGGGCAACCCGCTTCGAATAAGTAGGGTTATGGGGAACGTCCTTCCTGGACGTGGGGCTTTAGGGCTACTATTTGTATTTGACCCCGGTAACTCCCAGCCCATATTGTAATTATCATAATAAATATCTGTACATATAACTTAATTTGTAGAAGAAAGACTTCAGAGAGAAAATTGATATCTACATCTTATCTTCTCCTTAACGGACCAACTCGGAATCACCGTATATCTTTGGACCGTTACAAAGTATTTGCAAAAAAAACAAAGTTCATTTTATAATTTAAAGTAAATTATATATTATAGTAGTTAGCAGTTACATTTTATAAACAAAAACTTCTTCTTTTTATATTTTGCTCTCTCTTTCAACTATTTGGGGTCGAACATCCTTGTCCTCAACTTCCACAGAACTCGATCTTCTGCATTTTCTCTACTTACACCCATTCACCACATATAATTCACTAAAATATCCCCCCTCGTTTTTGGTTTACATATTTTCCTCTTTTCTTCCACTTACTTCGTTCCTATTCTTTTACTACATCTCAATCTGTTTTACCTCATTTTGTAAAATTGGAACCACTTCTATACTCCCTTTATACTCGTATTTATATTCATTTCTTATTTTGTTGTCTCTAGTCTCACTCTCATCTGTCTTAATATTCTCATGATTGTAACCTTGTTCTATCTTCTTATCCACTGCCCAATATTCCGATCCATATATTATTGTAGGCATCACTACTATCTTATAAAATGTACATTTTAATCTAATTTGGATTTTCCTGTCATACGAAGTAAATTATGAATGCAAATCTTTTTTTGGTGCTCCCTTATCATCGCTTATGTAGGGCCGCCACTGCTATGCCGTAGTACCGTGGACCGGTATTTGAAGTTTTAATTTTGTAAAGAAATATAACTATTTTTTAATCCCAATATTTTTAAATAGACACATTTCTGTTTAAAATAAATTTCGGAAAAAAGTCGACGCCACGGCATGGATAATAATAATCTCGTCTATAAATTCGGTAATGTGTAATATAGTTTTTATAGTTTTTATATTAATTAATAAGATAATTAACGAAGTTGTGATAATAATGAAGAACGTAAATTCCCAATGTTTTCAGTTGGTTGTAGACAGCTGAGAAAACAAAAACACGCTTGTAGCGTCCTCTTATATACCGCGAACGAATATTAGAACATTATAACGGCCAAAACTATTCAGACGGGACTTCTGGGTACCCGCAGATGCCAACCAAATGATATCGGTGCACAATATAATATATGGGTAGGTGAGAGAGGGAGATGGAGAAAAAAAATCAATTAACTTGTTGATGTATATTTTCTCTCTCGTGAAAATAAAGTTGGCAGAATCGATTATAATATTATATTATGTGTATAGGGGCGGGAAAAGGATCTATTCGGAACGCTTTCAGAGCCGCGCGGAAAATAAATCGATTGGAGAGTCTTTTGTACTTCGGGTAAATAGAATTTAAACAACGACACCTGAGATGAAAAAAAAAAAAAATATATATATATATACCTAAAAACAATGCATATAATATATATATACTTATTTAAATATTGACACAAACGAAATAACAATAACTAAACTGCCGCTGCAGGTGAATCGCGCCGGATGATTAATAAGGAGGTTTATTATTTTGGTGCGCGTGTTGCGAACATCCTGCAAATTAAAGTTGGTTTACAATTGTTTGATTTATACGTTTAATTAATAAGAGCGTATTAAACTTTTATAAATGTAGTGTGACCTATACACGAAATCCAGCCTTTTGCTATATACGCTCCTGAACTTTTCCTTGCCGATAATTTATCATTTACTGTATATGTGCCTGTACAGGTATATATAATTGGTATATCGTGTGTACGTCCAGTTTTAAAGGGTCCTGTACAGGAAACATCTAAATAATTTTGGAAAAATGGAAATCTAACAATTTCAAAATAACTTTGAAATAGTCTTGTATCAACACGTTTTTTTTTTTTTTTTTTTTGTAGTGTAATCCATGATATTTGTTTTATAAAAAAAAAAAAAAAAACGTGTTTACGCGAACAAAAAACACCGGGGCTACAATAATAAAAATATCAAATTTTATTACTTTGTACTCGACAGTGCATTTTTTAAAGAATTTTCACTGGGCGACGATAAAAAATGTATCGGTATACGAGTATCTATATATATATATTATACTATAGGCAGCTTAGGTATACCATTAGGTGCCGTTTTTTGCGACATTGTCCGTTTTGATGATATAGAAGTTTTTCTGTCACATATACCAATAACTTCGTCGCACTAAACTTCACTACCTACATTTAATAGAGCTGTAAATAGAAGTTGGTATATTAGTATTTGATTAATCATCAACGAATCCATTATTAAAAATGCATTTGCATCTATTCAGTTTCATATATTTATCCATGATCATTCATTACCCAATTATTATTTCACATACGTATATTTTATAACTGAAAAATGTATGTCGCCCAGTATTCAATAAAAAAATCCACTAGGCGAAAAAATATTTTCACTGGACGACATTTATGTCACCTAGTGTACTAGCTTAAAAAATGCACTGGCACTCGCATACAAAAAACAGAATCCAATCTATGACGTAGCGTTTTATTTTCCGCACAATTTTTTTGTATTATAAATGCCTAATAAAATCACGAAAGCCTAACGGTTAATTATTATTTAATTTCAAATAACTTTATATAAAAAACTGAAATTAAAAAAAAAAAACGCGATATCACAGATTATTTAGTTATTTTTTCCGTACAGACACTAGTGTTTGTTCTCATATTCGGGATGTGTCCTCCTAACAAAAATAACGACCAGTTCCGAACTGTATGTTATCCGCGCAAACTTTCGTATCGAACTCGACAAATTCAGAACGCTCGTACTTCTATAATATAGATAATATTATACGCTATACGCGCGAACAACAACAATTATTACTACAATCGTAATCGAGTTTGGATGTAAAAACAAAGCCAAGAAACGGAAACATTTTAAATGGATTTTAAATTAAATTAGGTGCATGATATACCATATTATATATTTCGTTTTATCTATATACGTTATATGTACATTCGGCAGCGAGTTCGCGTAAGATAATAATTGCCAAACTAATGCGATTTGTGTAAAAATATACGGCGACGATCATTTATCTATACGAATATTCGTAGTATCTCGATAATAGTAAACTTTTATCGTTTATTCACTAAGTCATTATTTATATGTATATATATATATGTATATATATATATGTATATATATATATGTATATATATATATGTATATATATATATATATATATGCGATTTGTGTTATCAGACTTTGTGTCGTACTATCCAGCATAAACTTACAAAGTATATATAGTATAATAATATACTCGACCGAAATCCACTACATAAATTTAAATATTTACTGTAATAATATAAAGAACAGTGTATACGTGTATATATATATATATGTACACATTGTGTTTCTTAATATTAATTATATTTACCGTTTTTTCTTTCGAGTTTGTTCATAATAATGATAAATAATTCATTGCACGGAATGATAACGTTCGGAAAACTCGTGCATATTATTATTTCTATTTTTGTATTACAATGCATTTTATTATATAAAATACCTATACTCGGGACGGAATCATGGAGAAAACGGCGAATTAATATATTTTTCAATATGGCCGCGAGTACCTATACAACGCTTTTACGTAGTTCTTGTTTTTTTTTTCTCATTATTATTATACCAAGTAACGTTTTATGAAAAAAAATACGTTATTTTTTGCGGTCGGCGAGATTCGTCGTTTCGACAAACGCTAAACGCTTGGCACATCACTTTTCTGCGGTCTTTCCATTAGAAAATAATGACGTGCAATTTGCCGGGAACGTCGGATTTTAGACTTAAATTATTACCATCGTATTGGCACTTTTTGCGCACCTGTATTATCGAACGACATCGCGGAATCAACAAATCCACCGCAAATTACAACAATTATTTCAGTTCGCATGAAGTCAAACATAAGTGTTTGGTATTCCAATTAATTTGAACCGCAGAAGTGGTAATAATCTGCACACGTTTAATTAAACGTCCAATTATTAGTCTCGATATTAGTTTATTATATTAAATTGTTCGGCGTACTGTATGAGTTTGTCGAACGGTAGGACTTGACACAATTTGTTGAGTGATATTCAAAAAAGTCTTTTAATTTAAAGTTTACGCATTCGAGTTCCATATAAAATCAATGTAGGTATAATAATGTTAAAACTGCAATGAATTATATTATATAATTACGACGCGAACAGTGATGTAGAGAGAAAATCGTGTGTAAAAAAATTAACGCAATAAATTTCGATGCTATTGTATATAATATAATATAGTTTAAAAGCCAACTTGGAAAATGGTTTTTTCATTTATACGAGAAAACAATCTGAAATAATGTTCGATTCGAACTTTTGGTATTTCCAACCTTTTATTTTTTCTTTTTCCAATTTTAATGTTATTTTCGTTTATCGTGCACTGCAGTCTCGCACGTTAATTGGACCTAAAAATATCTCTTGTTTACAAATAAAGAAGCAAAGACATTTAACTCGTAAGTGAGGACGTCAATTTTTAAAATACTTATAATACGGGACATATATATATATATATATATATGTATATATTATGTTCATCCAGCATTTTTTTATTATTTTCATTATTTAGTATAATATTAGAAACCAAAATGTGAATGTATAAGTTAATAATATGTAACTAAAAAAACAAAAATGTATAAATTAATTGTGATGATCCCCTGAACTCTATACATTCTTTACGTGTCTGAATCAGTTACCTATATTATTTTAAAATTCGCAATAAACGTACAAAATATTTTTTTTTCCCAACAAAATGCAAGTAAATATAATACGTGTTAGATGTTTAAATAAATTATATAGAAATTTTCATTAATATGTACATATATATAAAAAATATATGGAACATGTATATATATTCTACGGGAGTATATTACTCAGTGCGTAGTGCATAATATTATGAAGTTTGTCAATTTATTTTTCAATAAAATAAATAGTACAAATACAAACACATGTAGGATATATATATATATACATATACGCTCAAATTTATCGTAGTAAAACCGGTATAATATTTAAAAAACAATTTATGGACATATTGTGAAAAATGAATTTTTATAGAAATATATCTTACATGTGTGTTTAAAATACAATTTTCGTTATCATTTGCTAAAGTAAGTATAATTATGAATGTAAATTACATCTTAAATATGCATTAAATTTATGAATATATAAAGTAAATAAGTACATAGATATATCGATAGCAATGAAATCTACGTATTGTAAGTTATGTTTGTATTTATACCTACTATATACGGTGTAATGAAGTAGTTTGAATTTCGAAGTTGATATATTAATTTTTAAATAGAAATACTTAACGACAACTGTGGTGGAATAAAAAAATTTAATTAATATTTCGAGAGTGAAGCAATTTGTTTCCTTTTTGCAGGCTCACTAGGGATACACATTTTAGTTTGGATCGTGAAAGTATATATAATAAAAAAAAGTAGTGTTGCTACCCCTGCTGATTACGGTCATTTACTTGGTGCGGTTCAAACAATAATGATAATAATATCGTATAGTTCATATTTTGATGAATTCGTGTTCATTTCCTAAATCATTATTTCCACTCTAAAAGTTTGTTTATAGTAGCACATTTTAGAGATTTATAAAATATACTATTTTTCAAAACCACCATATTGAACTTTTATTATATATAGTCGAATAAATAATAATTTGAATAAAACGTGTACATACTAATAATTTTTCTACATTTCAATTATTATTTTAAACTTAATAAAAAAATTGTACATGCATTTACAATGCTATACATATACTATTCTATGATGTTTATTATTATATTATACAAATGTTTGAAATATAAAATATATATAATAATAATAATAATAATAATAAAATATAATAAGTTTATAACCATTTAAATATTAAATGGTCATTAATATGTATAGTCATGCAAAACCCATCGACATGACCGGTCAGATGGTCTGAACTGATCGTTCAGGATAATTTTCTGATTATCTCATTATCTGAATATAAAATATTTATAAAAAAATATAATTTAAATTCTTTTTATTTATTCGTTATTTAATCGAATTTTGTAATCCAAATACTTATAAATTAAATTTTCATTCTGATTTTAATCATAATTACATCACACAATCACATATTCTGCAATGTATATTTTAAATTAATTAAATCTTATTATTTTGTCCAACTTACCTTATAGAGACTAATATCATGGCAAATATCAAATATTTTCCCAAAAGTGGGACTACCAATGACGTCGGTGGTATAATTTCGACGACCAACAAGAAAAACACGTGGAGACTAATCAAAATAGATATAGACAATGTCACCTGGAACAGTAAATAAAGTATATAATTAATGTATTGTAAAAAATTATACTTTAAACTCTATAGATCTTGAGAGATTTTGTTCATAATTTTATAATACTCTCGTATTGTATTTATATAATAATACATAATACGGAAACTCATAATATAATAGTTATAAGATAATCTTTTTTATATAAGCTTCAAAATTTGTCATCTATTCATATACGCCTTATAAAGATGATAATATATATAACGTAAAAAGGAATTGTATAACATTGTTTAATTAATAAATTTTAAATTACGTTTAATAGACAATATTTATCGTTTCTTTCCATAACTTTTATAGTTAGGTTATCAGATTTTTAAAATTTAATTCGACATTATTGTGAAAATTTTATATTTTTAAGAAGAAAGTACCGAAAGAAGACAACAAATACATTTTTAATTATAAGTACAATTTTGAAAAAAAAAAGGCAGCGTTTACAATAATGACAGATCTTGTGGATAAAATGCGTTTATTTCAAAATTAAAAAATATTTTCTAGTCGTAAAATTGACTTATTTCAAATTCTGTAAGACTTTCGTTAATATTCATTGTAATTCCGAAATGCGTATTTTGTTACACACATTGACAGTCGTTAGACATATCATAAGATTTTTGATTGATGACTTGGGAGGGGATAGTGTCGGATGTTTCATACATTTGGGGAATATTAAGTATTGTGCACTGAATATGGAAAGATTTTTGAGTTTATGTGGTCTATCCGCCAGCATTGGTCACCCTTGAAATATAAGTGTTAACGTGTTTAATTTGTGCTCACTGCTCCAGTAATATTATTAAATAATTATACAAGGAGTTCTTAAAATTCTATAAATTAGGTGCGCATGAACATTGTAAACGATGTGACGGAATATCAGACGAATTTAGAACTCTTTTAGATTTTGAGTAAAGCGAGGAATGTATTGATTTTACAATAATATGCATATTTTTTATATCTGTACCCAAAAATTCTATTAGAAGGAGCGTTTTGATTGTTACATGCTTGTCTTGTTTCCGATAGAAAGTTTTATCCATAGTTGGTATACTTTAGAGAGGTAAGTTTTTGTTTTTTTGAGCGCTTATTTTACGTGTAGGGGAAAAAAAAACGAAAATTTGTACAAAAACGGTAAAAATATCGACTCTTGATATTCCTCAACAAGGTTAATTTTAAGTGGTAAGGTTTGAAAATATTATACAATGTTAAAAAAAAAGAACATTATTCTAGCTATATTTAAATCGACAAAATGTATTACTTCGGTAAAAAATTTATTTGAATTTTGAAGATAAAATGGATCTAATGACTTTAAATTTTTACTGTGTATGTATTTTACTATTTTGTTATTTGACTAAAATTTTCAAAAATATTTTCCCAATTTCAAGCTGTTTATAGCTATTTTAAATTTCAAGATAGGTATGTAATTCATAAAAGGGATAATTTATTTATATTTTTAAACGTAAAAACGCAATACAATGTAAATCGTACCTATGCAATTCTATTGGTATTAAAAAAATTATAAAAATCATGTCATAATTTTCTTTTAAAGCCATTTAAATTTTTGGACAACATTTTTTATTTCGGTACAATACGATGATAAAATGTATGCGTGTAATAGATATTATAGTTATACTAGTGTACTTTTTTTAATACATTTGTATTCAAAAACTTGAGTTTAAATTAAATACGTACGTATAAAATCGACTATCATGTATAATAAATAATAATCCTAATAACTATCGTATAAAAACGTGATGAAATTATTAAAAGGGGGTTTTTCTAATTTCAAAATATTTATATTGTTTATAGAATTTAATTATTTTTTTGGTTTTAATATCTAAACATTTTATACAGGATTAAAATTAATATTAAATTAATACATAAATCCACCTTTAAATCACGAGCAAATGCTTCAATTGACTTTGTCTTTTGGTTTATGGCCTGTGATTGTGCTGCAAGTAAGCAATCTTTCAAACTCGCGTATTTTGTTCAGTATACTTTGTACGTTTACGAACGCGTTATTCGGCTGCTAGCACACTGTATTTTAGTACAGACAATATAATTGTTATTGAAAACAAGTAAAGCGATTAGCAATAATAATATATCAAGTTACAAAAAGCCAATAGCCGAAAGCTTTTTATTCACCGACCATTTGTCTTTGTTAATATTCAGTTTTTTTATTCGTTTTATTCGGCGTTGTCTTGGGTTTTCTCAATTTCACACCGGAGTGTTTCGACCTGTCCGACTTTAGTTTTTAAATCAGGTCGACACGGTGAAATGTATAGTGAGTTTAAGCCCGCAGACGGCTGTGTCGTTGCCAAAATGTACCCTACGATTTCTATATTATCGAACAAAGCACATCCGACACATTATATATCCCCCGGTTTATGTATTTTTGCGGTAATAATTTACGAAAAAAAAAAAAAAAAAATAGCAAATCGTTTAATACTTGGGGTAAAGCGCATTTTGAGTGTATTTACACACTGTTAAAAATATGTAGAAAACGATGTTTGAATAAATCTGAAGCGATGCAACTAGGATATCCTCATGGGGGAGGGGACAGAAATGTCTACGAAAAATTCAAGTAAACCATATTTATGACAAAATTAATTCAAACTGGAATGTTAGGAAAAATCAATCAAAAAATACTTCGGATAAAAGTTCATTTAGTGAAAAAATTTAATTTCAACTCGTTAGGTTTAATATTACATAATGAAAAAATATTAACTTAACTTTAAAAATATATGTGTAATAAATTTGAACACATTTTACCTTTCTTAACATTAATAGTATCTACCCAGTATTGTTAGTAATTAATGACTATATTTAAATATTGATTGCAATATATGGTACAACGATAAAACTCGGGAAAATCATTTTATCCAACTAGTGTTAAGTTAACTGAATGACTACGAAAAATTAAATATAAAAAGTATGTTTAATTCAAAGCAGATTTAGATTAGTTAAGTTATCGATAGTTAATGGTAAACATTAACTATTGTTGACGTAAAGTATAAAAAAAAATATTATGTTTTCAACTTATAACTTGAACTTTTTATAGCACTTTTTATTTATATATAACCTTTAGCCAAATATTTATCAAAATCTTAATATAAAAAATACTTATTTTTCGATAAAATATATACCAATATATTTTTACATTACATGTGCCAAGGAAGGATTTTTCTCAACAACAGTTTTATCATAATATTTCGATTACAATAATTATAGACGCATTTAAAAATGTTTGTTAGGTTATAGCTGAAGCGTCTATAGCAAAGAAATTTGTTGAAAAATAACTGGTCATTTGTACCTGAAAAAGTGCATGATTTTCTAATTTGCCTTTTCAAAAAGCTAGGGGGCACATACTTTATCCTGCCCTTTTCCAGGAGCCTATACGATGACACCACGTCAATAGAAAAACACGTATTTTAAAAATAATATTATACGAAAAAAATATTGTTTATTTTTGTATTGTAATACGCGTATCTGCGTTAATCAAGATATTTTAAAGTCATTTTTCTACTCTTCTAATGATTTTAGATTATTTTAATTTTCATTTCAAATTTAGTTTAGTTGGTGAAAATGTATATTTTAGCCGATTTTTATCCACAGAAGCGTGTCCATATCTTTTGATAATATATATAAAACAGAAATTAATATTAATATATTTTGTTATATATGTCACAACCGCTATATGTTATGTTAGACCATCCATTGTTTTATATAACATTATTTATTTTCCATATTAATACAGCAATTGTATTGAACATAATATATTATAGTTAGTTACGACCGGTTCATAATCTTATAATTTTGAAACAGACCACAGAGACATATACGACATATGCAATATACCTCTAACTCCATTCTCTAGCCAGTCCGCCTCTTTGCGTACCCCACAATAATACCATTATTATTCCGAAATATACCATTGGTTCAAACATAATACACCCTCGTATAATATATGCATAGACTTTTATTTCACGTAACATCAATAATGTTTTCTCTTATAAATATTCAAAATAGAGAATATAATTCATAATATGAATATACGTGTATTTTAGTATACTATATAGAATAATCTAAAACTATTTAGTATGCTATATAGAAACGCTATTTTTAGATTCGAATATGTCGAAATATGTCTTGGAAAATATGTTTTAAAGTATTACAACTCTTTGACTGACAGTGATTTAAAATATGTATGAACAGAAATATTCTCGCAGTACAGAGTGTAGACAATGAATAAAATAACAAAAAGTTAACACAACATTTTCGAAGAATAACATGATATTCTAACAACGTAATATAGGGTCTCGAAAGTCATTAAAAAATAACAATTAACAAAACATATTTAAGTTTCTAAAACGTTTTTGCCTAAAAGAACTATAATAGAAATATTTTTGAATATCGATATTGTGAATGAAGAATGTTTCTGAAACGTTAGTAGAACATTATTTTACTTTCTAGAATAATATTGTATTATTATTGTATAAATATATTTTTTTATTGCTATCTTTGCGTGTTACTAGTACAAAATTAATGTAAGGATGTCGTCTATTGGTTATAATTTTTGTTTTCAGTATTGTCGAGCATCGCCATCTAATATATTTTCGTATAGAACAATATCCCGAGGTGTTTTCTGTATGAATTATACACTTATTGACAGTACTTAAGATATTTATATTGTAGATTTCGGATTTAAAATCGTTATTTCTTTCCTACCATATCCCGATGCGCGGCGAGTGCGTTGTCGTCGATATACAGCTGTCGGTATGCAGATGGATCATTTTTCGATTTTCCTAGTGGTGCGAAAACTATTATTTATCGGGGAATGATTACATTACTATACCACCAACGCACGGGTTCGCCGAGTATCGTCTTTCGAAAGCGATGATTTATCTTTGCGTTCGAGTCTAAAACAACGATATTGGCGTACAATACTGAGGCGGCGGCGGCGGCCTGTCCGAAAATCGCGGAAGATCGACGGTGAGTTTTTCGGTTGTTTGAATTTATCCACTTGCATGAGAGGCTTTCGAAAATATCGCATATAAATCCGTCAAACGTCACCGTAAAGCTTTCGAGCAATGGATTTTCATGGAAATTTCTACGAGGAACCGTCGCATATAGCCGGGACGCGGAATACAAATGACCCCGTATTATCACGATAATTTTAGTAATATATGCACATTGAATTGTGCGATTCTCTACACGTATATACAACTGCGGTCGTGGTCGAAAGATATAATATAATGTCACGTCGGATCCGTTGTGGTGTTGGCCCCATGAATATGTCCCCGGACACGGTTCGCCGTGTACAACGAGGTATTATTATATTCATGTGCGTTTCGGGTCGGACCGTGGAGTGCGAAAAACGCGAGAGAATTCATTGCCGGTCTGGCTTTTTAAATCGAATCAAAACACACGGCGGTCAAAAATAACGAGTTTATATATATATATATAATCAATCTTTTAAAGTACAATTTAATTGATAAAAGTTATCAAAAATAACTGTTAAAAAAATGTGCAATCATTTATGGTATTTATCACCTGAAGCCTCCGGTTTATCTTTTTTTGATAAAAATATGAGTGTTGACACGGAAAAAAAAATTATAAAAGCTTTGAAAAATGAAGACATTCCGTCTGATAATACCAAACGTTTTATACAATTACCACAAATAATGCCGACGAAATTTTAATAAAAAAGAGATTTAAGATTTTATATGTAAAAGTTCTAACAAATTATTCGAACGATTTTCTATTAATACTGAATTCTTAAATATAGATTCATCAATTGGGGAATGTAATGAACATTTCATTAAAGCTCTAGGATTGATACAATATATACCAGTTATCAAAGATGTCGTCGAGAGAGGGGTAAAATTAATGGAAGATTACGATGACAAGATTACAAAAGATGGAAACCAAAAACAAGACTTATTGCAAGTCATCTATGATTATCGTGAACAATTTCCAAATCGTAAAAAAGAAACAATGAAACAAAATATAAAATAAAGAATAAATATATATTAATTTATTATAGCTAATATTTAATTGTATAATACTATTATACCTATTTCATAGTTACTCGTAAAATTATACTTTTTCTTATAATACACTTAATAAACTTTTTTTTACAACATTTAACGAACTATAACTTTTATTATGTTATATTTTGTATTAATTCTAATTTTTTTTTAGCCACACTGTAAATAATTAATTAAAGTAAAATATTAGTAATACGAGGATAATTTTAAGTTTCAGGAAAATTGTACATATTACAATTATTTTAGAATATTAAAATGTCTACAATTTATGTTCTATATTTTTTTTTTTCTGTAATTGCACTATTTCGTTTGAAATTTGCGAAAAACTCAAAAACTACCCTTATAAGCAAATTTTCAACCCTTTTGTGGCATGTCTTAAACTTAATTTATATTCACCAAATATCAAATACATTACTATCTATATATATATTGGAACAATATCTCATTCAAAATTCTAAAAATAAAAATAAACCTCTATACGTAAGGACCACCCTAATATATATATAGTTGAAATCTAGCTGATTACACACACACGTATATAATGTGATTTATTAGATATTATTTGTGTGTGAAAAAATATACGCCACAAATAATTATGGCGAACTCGGCGTGTCCGGGCATAAATTATTCATTGCGAACGGAAACCACAAGACCGAATAACAATAATAATAATAATAATAATAATAATTTCTAGACAAAATGCATGTGCCGCCACGAACAGGAGAATGTAATCGGTTTTATATTGGAAAATTAATTTCGTCGGTGGGTCGGTCGCAGGCGACATGGCGGCGGCGGCGGTCTCCTCCGGCGGAACAAACATCCAAAACGACTATAATAATACGGCTCGCCGCCGCCGAGGCACATACGAGTATAACGTACAATATGTCATACGCAAGGTATACCGGTGTACTTTGATTTAAAAACAGTGGAAATGTGATGCTAATATGTGCGCAAAAAAATAAATAAATAAATAAATAAAAACGTTTTCTCTTTTTATATTGTTATTTTCCGAAAAACAGGTAAGAAAAATATATGCGACACTATTGGGAGAATATAAACCTCAAAATATGCTTTTATATGGACTTTTTTTTTCGGTTTTTTTTTTTACAAGAAGACTAAGAACACAAACTCTTTGAACCCGAGAACAAACATCCCGGGCTAAATATTTATATATATTATTCCATAATAATTGATTGCCTTACGTATTTAAAAGATAACTTTTTCAGAATTAGGTTGCGCATCTTTTATTGATAGGTAGTCAAATCCACACGATTATTATAGTGTATCGCACACAAGACTGGACACCAACCAGTTAGAAAGTTGGAAATTACTTTTTGCTTCTAACTTCACTAGATATATTGTTTGTATAGTAGATAACCGAGTGCCTTAACTAGTTGTATTTTTCGCGTAATTATGGAGTAATTTTACTAATTTTTTTTTTCTTTTTTTAATTCGTATAAAGCTATATTTAAATGTATTTCTAATAAACTCTATTCTTGACGTTTTCGAGACTCGCAGACAATACGCTACAATTTAAATTGTTGGATAATATTATTGATGACTATTATTTTTTCAACATTTTTAAAGTTTTTTTCTTTGTAAAACATAGTAAATTACGATTAAGTTGTTGAGTTGACATTTTTAATGTGAAAATATTTGCCGATTGTTTTAAACGTACGGTTAGTTTAACGGATATAATATCTATATCGAATGATGTCATAATACATATTTATCAGGTAGGTACATTAATTGTTATGAAATAAAATTTATTTTATATCTTCCATGCATAACACGTTTAATCTGAGGACTTTTGTCATCTTTTCTCACTCTCTCATCGACTCACTATCTTACAAAATATTATAGTAAAATTCGCAATATCCGAAATAGTACTTTACACACAATATTACGGTATTCCATCAATTAGTCGAAAACAAGTGATGTTTCTAACTGCAGGAAATTGATCGAAAATGTAATAATAGTATTAAAGTTATTGAAAATATTATTTACTAATTTAAAATAATAAAAATTCAGTCAGATGTAGACCATTTTTTTATTTTTCAAACAAGGAAGAATTATTGTGGATCACATTGAATTCTGACTTTTGATTGCACTTTAATCCTCAATGCTACGAACGCATAAACGTTATACCTAACTGCGCATCCTTCAAAGGCAGTGCTGCTGAGCTATGATCGCATATATGTGTTTTTCCTATTTCCAAATCAACAACAGACATTATCAATATTTCAAAGATTTCAGTAGATTATAAATTAAAATACCAATGAAATTACAAAAAAATAAATTGGACAAATAACAAAGAAGTTATAAGTTAATGAAATTTACTGTTCTTTCAGTCATAACCAAAATGTTTTGTTTATCATAAAATATGTTATATTATTTAAAAAAAAAAATTCAAAATTCAAAATTTTTATTACAAGAGTTAAATATATTTATAATTAAATATGAACAAATTACGATTACCGCTAATTATCGAAATTGATAGGTAACAAATTTAGGAATCAAGACAATCTAAATTTTAAATTTACAACGTATAGTATAGATGGTGTATAACTCCTGAAATTTTGGTCTAAAAAATGTTTTTACATTTTTATTAAATACTTATATTTTCTAGTATATGAATATAATAGAATATTAAAATTAAATAATAAAAATAAAAATTTTGTCTAGCACAGGAGGACAACATAGAAAATACAGGCTCGGTACTAAAAGGCTATAAAAATAATAAATTGCCAAATAATAAAAACTGGAACTATTCAGACACATATTAGAACTTTTACAATTAAAATTTCTAAAAATCGTTAAATAAAGTGCTATTTATTTCAAAAAAAAAAAAAAATAATAAAAAATTGTTTTGCAAGGTTTTGCATTAAAAGAGCGCGTTGGCTCAAACACGTCCATAAAATGTACCCAACTGGTAAAATTAATTTATACAATGCAAAATAATTGTACTTTCATTATTATAATATATTGGTAGTGTTAATTATTACCGGGAAACTGTCATATTGTGTTGATGTGTCGGAAAATTATCTACCTATTAATTATTATAATTTATTCGATTTTCGTGTATAAACAAAGCGATCGAAATTACAGGAGCATGACATTGTGCGATCGGACAAATAGGTATAGGATATAACCGTTTAGTTTTACCATAATACGATTTTCACATTATCCGAAATGGTCGTGCATTGTGCGCAATGTTTCAATTTTGTACACCGTCCGTGGTAGCGTATATACAACGCTTTTCAAAACCACCGAATATACTTGAAAACGGTATATTTTGTGTTGTTCGTTTTGTCCGCCGATTAAAAATGGAAACTAATGAAAAATGGGCGTCGAAAGATTAGGCGCATACGTTTAAAAGTAAAATCTTTTACACTGCCACTGCACGGCCGTTAAATTCAATATTTATGTATTCTTTATGACGTGTAACATTTTAACGGCCGTTTATAAAAAGTATATCGATGACTCTGAACGGGTTGTATATGACTCTAAATGCGTATAACGAACGTATAAAGGCTTGATTTGTAGGAGTTTGATCTGATTATTGTGTAAAAAGATACGATTTCATAATGATAATAATAATATTAGCTTTCCGTGCTCCGATAATAATGTCGGAATATTACGACTACAGCGGACCTCCTCAGACAGCTGTTTGAAATGTCGCTGAAAATATTTCAACCAAAGATAATAGATATATTATACGTACCCATAATACTTATATATATTATAATATTGAACCGGTATTGATATAATATAGGTTATAATAATTTATTGTTATATAAAATGGATATAGTATTTGCGAATATGCGCGAAAACAGTTTTACACGAGAAACTTTACAGCAACTTCACAACCGTAAAATGCAAGTCCCGAAATATCGGTACGTAAAACTCTACCTGGAAATTTAATCCAATAAAACATTTTCTGGATGGAATATTGGTGCCAACTTTAACTTTATAAAACGCGTACATCTACATATAAAATATAGATAATATTTAGTTTTAAAGAAGAAATCAACCAACGTTCGATATTTTCGATTTGAAGTGAATAACGATGGTACGCACAGTTTATATTTAATTCTCATCGAAACTCTGTCGCGTAAGCTGTTTTCGTATCCGTATTATATTAGATAACGCTGGCAATAGTCAATCCTCGTGTTAGTTTTAGAGATGAGTAACGAAGTGTTTATCGATTTTACTATACTATATAGCTCTCTAAATTGACGTTTTCATAGGTTTTTAAAAGTCTGTATAAAACGTTAAATTTGAAACAGAAATTTTAGAATATTTTATCCAGAATTCATTTTTATGCACCCCATAGAGAAAGGTAATAGATAACACAAAAACTTTAATGTATTGAATAACTATAAGTTTATTTTCAGTGTTTACAGTAAAAATCGTTGCTTGTGGTTTTATAAAATGGAAAATCGTCCGAATATAGGTCACGTATTTAAGTGTTATAACTTATAAATTTTGTTATAAATAATAAATGTTTATAATATATTTGAAAAAAAATCCTATATTAGAAATGGGAATGTATGAATTTCGAAAAGTATAACATTATAGTTATGGAAGAAGCGTTATTCAACTTACTATTTTAGAATTTCTGGCTTTCAGCGTGATAAATTATGAAGCTGAGTTATCACGCGAGTCTTTAAAAATATCGCACGTAAAAATAACAACCAACGAATCTTAACAATATTTGATGGTCTGGCTTATATATTTTAGTTACATGCGCGCGTTATTATTTAGGAGAAATATCGTAATAATATCAAATTATTACCTCTAAAAATGTACACCGTCTTTTATCTGTACAATAATGAACGTCTCTCGAATACGCATTCGCATTTTGGGTGTAAAAATAAATGTAAAATATGTTCTCACCACGTTTTACTCGATAATAATACTTAAGTAATCGATAGAAACGACGGTATTATTTTTGAAAAAAAAAAAAAAAAAAAAAAATAACCTTACGATTTTCGGCACGTAAAAAAAGTTTTCACGGACGTTTGTAAGTCGTTATTTTTAAAAAGAAAAAACCCCCGTCCACATCCTATAAATATGGTAATTTTGGGTACGCGATTCTTTCGACAAATCTGACCACGTTCAGTCGGAAATTTATCACACTTGGGTGTTACGAAGGACAAAAGACGAATCACACGGAGGACGAGTTTTTTTTTTTTTTTTTTTTTCAAAGTTCCACAAATCTCCAGTAGGATAATGGTAACAGGACCACTGGCGTCAGTCTGTCCAAATGTCTACGGTGGCTATAACGTTATAGAGATTCCCCTCCCCCCAAACTTCACAGACACACGTTTGTGATTACCGTTGGGAGGGCATGCCACGTGTATAGTTTATATTAGTAATTTATCATCGTCGTAATATGACGGAGACCGGGTCCATTTTCTTTTCCATCAATCAAAAAAAAAAAAAAAATAATAATAATAATAATAATAATAAAAATAAATAAATACAAATAATAATAAGAATAATAATGAAAATAAAATAACAACAATAATGATACAAAAAAGAACCCGGGGATTATACGTATACGGTTGTATCTTGAAAATTCTGAAGAACGATAATATGATGCCTGCCCGTAAGTCTGCGATTGATTAATAATAACTATTGACGGATCGTTATGGAAATCAATACGGTAGAATATAGGTAGAAAGAAGCGCGTGCAATTTGGTACAGACAAAAGTGCGAAAGTGTCCTCGATAGGTGAGCAACTAATAAGAGCATATACCTCCCTCGGATCTTTTTTGTAATTTGATTAATTTTAAATCTAAGTCAGCTTGTAGGTAGTGGATGTCGATTCGGATATATCACTACGATAGGGTGACCACTGGCCATATTTTGAAAATTGAATAACGGGACGACAATAAAAAAAAAGTCTATTCTAAGAACTTTTTCTGACAAAATTGTCATAGAGTGCTTTGAAAATGACAAAGAAGCAAAAAATATATATATATATATCATTGGTAATCTTTTCTCAAATCAAAAAATGGGACTCGAATTCGAAAAACGAGACAAAAAGCGTTCCGTTTAAAGTTTATTTGGACAATGGGACGCGAAAAAACGGGACTTATAGTTATTGGTTACACTACACTAGTATATAACTTATTTTATTTTGTATATAAATATTTTAAGTAATTTGATAATTACAATTATAGGTAGTTAAGTATATCGTTGAATTATAAAACGGTTCTGATCTGATCGTAAATCATTTATTAATATTTTTTTTTTTTTTTTTTTTTTTTTTTTTTTTTTAATTCATTTATAAAATAAATAGATTTTAATAATTTTGGGATAAAAATGTACAAAATATTTAGTTCGAACATTATACGATTACAATTATAATGAAATTAAGAATATTCACATCCAATATCGTGTTATCTGTATCGTAAAACGCAAATAAAATTCATGATATTACGAAAGTTTAAACAGTTATAAAAAAAATAGATTTTTATTACAATTGCATTTTATAATCTCTTTAACGCTCGACGAGTTGCGTTTCAGATTATTGTAAAAAAATGTTCTATCTCGATATAGGTACATTTTTATATAGATGCCCTTGGACATATAGGCTAAGAAGTCGAGTTGAGTCACATTTAGTCGTGCGATACGGTTTACTTCGTAACATCAACGTCATCGTTTTTTTATTTATAATTTTTTTTTATACTGATTTTGTTATGTTGTTTTTATTATTATTTTCAGTTGTCTCACAGGAATCCGATGGGATAGGAAACGTTGTCATTTTGAACACGTGTCTATCACTACGCAGGGACGCATCGTCCTACAGTCACCATTAGTCATTTTTTGACGAGCTCGTTATTTATTTTTTTATTTTTGTACGTTGGAAGGATTTGAAGAGACCACGTCATAAGCACTCTTCCTTCGTTCCTACGGGGTTACCCCCCTAACCTGGTAACAGTCATCTGGTATATAAAGCTGATGCGTGTTGACAGGATAGAGAAAGTTCTGCAGCAGAAGCAAAAAGGGACGAATTTTTCATACGCATACCTCAAGGAAACGCGGTCCTGTTTAGGGGTATTTTCCACGGATCATTCTTATGTCAGATACACCTCGTACCTATGACAACGTTGTCATATTGCCACCACTACAGTTTATATATATTATCTTCACCACGTAAACTGCGGGTTTGGGAAAATTTGAGAAAAAATATCTCTTCTGCTTTGATGAGATTAAGAATGTTTAATGGGAGAGTGTATATATGTAATTTGGATAAGGCTGGATAAAGTTATAAGATTTTAACATCCAGAACCATAAAATGTTAGTCATAAGAATCTAAACTTATGTCATATACTCCAGTTTGATATTAAAGAAGATCACCATTTTGACGATAAATTTAAAATTAACAATTAAAACCCAGATTTTTACGTTTTATAATAATAAAAAAAAAAAAAACAATTAACTTTTAGTACGTTTTCGAATTTTTGAAATTAAAACTGCACATCTTCAAATTTTCGAAATTCAATGAATAGTGAAAAATGAAGAAATTAAATTTTTTTTAATATTAAGTCATGCTTAAAATATACTAAAATAAATAATAGATTTAAATGTCAAGTTTTGAGAAGAAATACATTTTTAAATTTAAATTAAATAAAACTATATATATTTTTCTCGAAATGTTTTGATTATATGGTGTTTTTTTAACAGTTTCTAAAAAGTTTAAATAATTAAAATAATTACATTTTTTCCATACAGTTTGAATTTAATCACATTTCAGTGAGTATCAGACTAATAATAATAGTATTCACTAATATTATTTATTTATTTTAATTACATACAGGTTTTATGTCCAATTACAGCATATATTATAAACAATGAAAAACAGAAAAGAGAACAAAAAAATAAAACAATATTATGCTAAATGTTCAAAAATATTTCATCATAATATTATACTATTATACATTGCCATCTATAGGGTAATTTCAGGGGACAAGCTTCAGTAAAATGTATAGGTAATATGGTTTTTCTATTTTTTGTTTTTGATCAATACCAATATTTACTTCTAACTACAAAAACTCAGAATAATTTTCCGAGGGAAAAAAATCTCTTCTTGCCTTCTCCCCCAAAATATCCTGTGTTTCTATACGATCAATTATGTTTGGTCCATTCTAACAGAACTATATGAATTTATACTAATGTACCAAATAAATTGTGATCTATAATTTTGCGGTCCTGAACATAGAAAATAGATATTCGTCTTATTTAGGAATCATGTACAAACTAATATATAATTAAACAATAATTCTAGAAATATTATACCTAACTAGTATTTTTTTCAAAATGTATAGTTTTACTTAGGAATGAGAATCATTAGAAATACAAAATATGTGTTCTCCTCAATACTGGTATTTTTCATTGTTTCAGTTATTTATTTTTTTGTAAACAATCATTTTTGAAACATTTAAGAGAATATTTTATGTTCATTTTTTTTTATCAAAGAATAAAATCATTATTTGGTTAAACTATAATATAGTGTAAACTTTCATTAAACTTAGTTTTGAACTTTATCCGGTTCATAAATTTCGTATTAATTTTGTTTTATTGCGTCCACGGATATTTCTATTTCGTACTAATTGCCATTTATTTTCATCCCGAAAATGCACTCAATAGAATCGACATAAATGAAAAAAAAAAACGTATATTCTGCTTCGGATTTCATTTATCTAAGTGTTATTATCTGACGAGGAAACATTTACATTACACAAAAATGTTGTGCTAAAGTTTTTTTTTTTTTATAATATTGATAAGTTCGACGAATCATTTGAACATTTTTACTAATGTATAAAAAAATAGTAAATATATAATAAATGTTATATATTTAGAAATATCAGTAATTATACTAATGTTTAGTAATCATATATTTTCTAAATACACGGAAATTTGCTTTTGAAAATCTTTTTACATAATATTATATTCACAAATACACGTAGTGAAAAACACAGAATAATTGATTAAATCAATAAATTTTACCGTAAGCTTATATAGAAAATTCTACGGATTACGTCCGTTTTCAGCTGTGTAAACAAACTCAATGGTTCATTACCGATTTTAAACCTGGGATTTTTCTCTCTTATATTAGGTACTAAGTCATTCGCAACATAATTAATATAGGCAATAAAAAAAACAAATTTACGCGCTGTTATGATAAGATTTTTCGCAGTTAAATATTATACTGATTATTATCAAACTGAATATTAAATTTTTTCATAAAGAAAATGTAATTTACTTAAATAAACATATTATAGTAGTATGTGTTTCGTCATAAAATATTATATTATACCACAATTAAATCATATTCAGTGTTGGGTAGTAAGGTAATACAAATTACAAATTACTAAGAAAATTACTAATTAAATTAAATTTTGATGACGTTATGCAATATCATTAAATAAACTTATTATACGTTTATAATGGTACCAAGAAAAATGTGAATTCATTAAAATTTGTTTCAAATATCATGGAATAAACACTTGGTTTATTTTTGAATTATACAACCCATATCTTGTATTATTATTATTATTATTGTTAGGACCCGGATGTTGATGCCCTAAAACCTACAAAAACGCCATTAAAAAATTCAATTTATAATCTAAAAACATAAAAAACAACTTAAAAAATGTTTAAATTACAACTAACTATATATTGTGTTAGGTATATGTATTATATTAATTGTACCACGTATTTTATATTTCTTATTTGTAAGTTTTATTTAACTTTTTATAGTGTAATGTACATTTTTAAAACTAAAATGTATGCACAAATGTTAAATTTTCAGTGAAAAAATATATGTTACGTAAATTATAAAAAATATATTACGTGAAATAATAAAAAAAGTAATAATTTTAAAATAGTGATTTTTCTATCGTTTACTGAATCATAATTCAGAAATGATCTAAATTACAAAAATTATTCTTAAAATGTCAAAAAATTCAAAATCAAAATTAGCTATTTAGATTCGTATGTTATTGAATTACATTTTTTAGCTAGGAAAGCATCACAAAAAGAAAAAAATAAATAAAAAGAAAAAATTCAAAAGTCATCTGCAACGTTCGGGCCCTAATGATTATTATTTGTTTACTGTTATAATATTTTTGACATTTAATTACCCTATGTCCCTAACGAACTCTTATATTATCTTGACAAAGTATACAAATTTATAATGAATTTTCTGGTTTTCAGTCGTTTCCAGTAGAAAAAAAGAATAAACATCATTGTAAAACCTTGAAAATAGTTTTAGGTAATTTGAGTGTTATTACAATTTAATGTAACGTTTGGCGTAATTTAAATATTTAATTACTTTTTAAAAGTAATTCACTAAATACCGAATGTATAACATCACAAAAACAAATACAAATAACACTATAAAATTAAAAATATCTATTCGCAACGACATAATTCTAGTAATGTAATATATTATACCGTAATCTAAAAACATAAAATGAACATGAACATTTAATTAAATGTATTTTATATTTTTATTTTAGAGTAAAAATGTATATTTCTTCAAAATTTTATTTCTTATAATTCCTATATATATAGTATACCTACAAGAGCAATGTCATTGTCTTTTTTGCTAGAACCTATATATATATATATATATGTAAAGTTTGTAACAATAATAAATATACCTAATAAAACGTTTGTTTTTGTAAGAAAATACCTTTGTTCAAATGCACTTTAATCCCATGTTGAGTCGAGACGATAAT
Organism: Pemphigus obesinymphae; assembly: GCA_025469235.1. Lineage (NCBI taxonomy): Eukaryota > Metazoa > Arthropoda > Insecta > Hemiptera > Aphididae > Pemphigus > Pemphigus obesinymphae. Next base: position 82,908 of record JAIPRL010000219.1, read on the forward strand.
GGGTTGTATTTAGATTTACGACGTACACCGGAATAATTCAAAACATAATAAAATTACTTCGCCCAACGATCAAACATTTCTATTTCATATAATATAGATATTTTTTTTTTTTGTGTGTTTGTCGCATACGTTTATTTTTAACATTTGTGGACCAGAAACTTTTAGATTTTTATTTTCGAAATATAATCCATTATATGCTAACTATGCAGTTATCGAGACGCGTGTCAGATGGTCTAGACATCATCCGTAAATCATACGATCCGCCGATTTTTTAATATTCGTTTTCGAGAACGTCCGAGTCATTATTTTTGTACACGAGCAAACGACTCACTCGTTCGAGTATTATGTTACGAATAATATTTTAGAGAATAAACCAGATAAATTATAAATACTCTAACGTAAAGCGAAAAAATATTTCGCTCTTGTGTTTGAAAACCGAGTGAGTATTTCATTTGCACGTTATAAACCGTATACCAACATCGATTATGACTATATACCCGCTGATTATAACTTGTAATTAAAAATTGTTATTTAGCCTTCCGAATTACTAACTAACGATTTCCCTTACATTAATTTCTAGAAGGAAATTAATAATTTATAACTTATTACATTATAAATCTATATGTAGAGACTTTACACTTTACTTCTTAGTTCTTAGCAATGGTTGCAGACTTATATAGTAATCGGTTCCAAAAGTACATTCACTTCTAAAGTATAACTTTTTGTTTTTAACCTATATTTACAATATTAATATACTCAAACTCTGTTGATTCCCCTGATTCTTAAAATTAATTGAATTGTTGATGGTTTAAGTTATACTTAGTTATTTAGATTGTTGGATGGTTCATTAAACTATAAAAAATACCATCAGGGTTTAAAGTGGAAATACCATTTTGAATGTTCTACATATCCTCAAAGTGGTTTGAAATTATATTCAAATCTGTGACTTTCATACATACAAAATAATACATTAAAAAAAAGTTTAATAAAATGAAATTGTAAAATAAAACAACAACATTAATATATAAATTATATTTACTTTCAATAATAATTTATTTACATCAATAGTTAAAGTGGCACAAAATTAGTAGAAGAAAACTAGTATTAAATTAAAAAAACATTTTAATCGTACATTATAAGTAGCTATATTAAAAGATAATAACATTAAAAATCAAATAGCTGAATTTGAACGACTTTGATATTTAAAATATTATGTTTGTTTGTTTATTTATAACATAAAATGAATATACAATAATATTAACATAAGTTCGAATAAAAACTCAATGGAAATGTTCAGTATAAAACGTAAAATATATCTGTTAATTTGATCAAATTGACTAGGAAAGATAATTAATGTTGATGGTTATTTTATAACACTATATTTTCACCAATAATATTGTTGGTAAGAAATATATAGTTATTTTATTATAATAGCTATTTAAAAAAATATTCTAAATTTAAACACGTACATATAGCTATTTTGATATATATGAATTTTATAAATCAATTCAAAATTGTATTAAGTTGGGTAATAAACTAAAATAATTTTGTGGCATATCTATGAATTTAGCACATTAAACCTGAATTGTATGGACGTAATTTCAGATATATTAAATGATTGTTACACAAAAGGTTCACGCAAACAAATTTTTAATCTCAACTAGGACAATTATCATCCCTCTTCCCATCAAGCATTGGTATCGGTAAATTTTTTTAAATTTTCATCACGCCAAGACGCAATTATATTCTACAAAATAAAAAATCTGTGCTCATACACTTCGTGCACCTTCTCAAATTACGATATATTTCTGACGTACAATAATCAAAATATATCGTCGGTTTAGTTTATATTTGTAAATATTAATATTCATAGAAAGTTGTATCGAAAGTATGTATACTATGCCTATATTTATTGTAAATATGTCGATTTCCCGTATTAAATGCATAGCAAAAATATCAGCATCAGTCGATGGATATAATAATAATTATATATAGTGGAATTTTTAATGGTAAGAACAGAATCTAGTCGCGTTATCATTTATTAATTTATAATAATATTATTTAGAATTTTTATATACTAATTGATTATCATTTACGTTGTTCGTTTTGCTAATATAGCCTATATAATATAATAATTATAATGATCAATAAGCATGAAAAACATGTACGATTTATAAATAATGCATCGACTGAATTCAGTTGTACTGCTGTCGAAAAATCCCACTATAATAATACATTAAGGTATTTTAAAACGCATGATATTGTTGGAAATCGTTGTTTAGTTATATATTTTATTCGGCAATTATTCGTTTGAATTAAATTAATTTTATTTACGTGCTTCGTAACTTGTTCATAGCATAGTGTTTATGTTTTATAATATTTTCCGCGAACGTGAAAAAAATTATTTTACAAAATATATTATGTATTTTATATAGGTACGAGCTCAGTAACCCGTCAGATTTTATAAATTTCCGAAAAATTTTTTTATTTGATTTTAACGTCCCGAGAAATACACGAATATGTTCCGTTTTGAAGTATATTATGGTGGCTGGTATTCATTTCGCATTGGGCCGCCGATGATGAACTGCAGTGATAATTGAATACTCGAAGCTCGCAGCAGTGATTCTGACGGACACGTTACAAGTTGCATACATAATTCACTCTTTTTAATGGACTATTACATTAGACGATTAATGGACATTCCCCGCAGATGCGACACGCGATTATTCCGTAACGTTTCGTGCGTATATGTGATATGAATGCTCTAAAAAAATCGTTTTGATAAACCTAAATCAAATACGAAACTTTTCGCAAGTGATTTTGCTTGTCCGGTCACGTTTCCACTCATAACTTTTGGACTAAAGAGAAATTATTATCCACGTCGTGCACTCGCACGATTGATGCGTATCATAAGGAAACGCTGAGTCGGGCTTTAGCGGTGACACCCTTTATTTCGTGACGGGTAATTAAAATACGACTTACGTATGAACGGACTGTTTTTCCGAAATAATAATTGGATCGAGTTAATTTTCTATTTTATTTTTTTGTTAATATGCACTAAAAGTATAATTGTACTGAAAATCGACCGTGTATTGTCGACAGTTCGGATTACAGCGGACTACGATTCTTCCGTAAATAATAAATATAATACATTTAGAACGTCGTTTCGCATATTTTTCCGTTTAAAAGGCTCGTTCGTATGGAAATATGCGTTATCGATTTTCGAGACTGTAACGGAATTTCGTAACAATATATATATATATGTATATTGTATATAGTATTTAGGTGGTACCCACTATCATTATTCGATGTCGGAAAACATTTTTATCTTAAATTATTGTTAAAATAAACTTCGAAATATCTACAGTAGAAAATAGTTCATCTATACGTATTTAACTTTTAACATACCTAACCTAAACTATAAATACATACAATTTTTGCTCATACAAACGTATGTTACAGGTACATTACCCGATTTCGGAGCGTACGTTCGTTAACCTTGGTGAAAATTTGGTGTACAATATTACAATATTCAAGTTTTCATTAATCTTTCGTGATGTTATATTTCGGTATAAATGACCAATTCTCAGATAAATGTTTATATTAGGCGTATAGTCATATAAAGACAATAAGAACATAATATATTATCACGAAAATTCTAATTTGATATACTTAACTCATTAATTATATGATTGAATAATGACGATACAATATGATATTAAATTGTTAACTGTTAGCAATATTAACCACTCTCCATCCACGACATGGTTTAGACGTCACCACGTATATTAAATTATGTGTACTAAATTATTGTTATTATGATTGTTGTATTCCCTCATATAATGTTAGCAACGGTTTCGTGAATAATAAATATACGACACTTTTGTTCTCTTCAAAACAGACAGATTGTTCACGCGCTTAAGTGACTTAATCTCTTCGAATATAATATATTTGTCAGAATACTTCGCTGTATTTGTCGACAAACTGTTTCCATTCGGATAATCGTCTTATATTATCATACGGTTTAAACAACAATATAGAAATACAGTACATTTTGAGTATAGTTAAATATTTATAATATTATATTTTATACGCATTAATCCATAAAATGAACAACTAATCGTTTTTTAGATAACCACAAGAGTTTAAAATTTTAAAAAAAGCTCCACAGATTTATCAACCGTAATATCGACATAGAGCACAAAACATATTTACATATATGTATCGACCGTTGAAAGACAATTGGGCGTAAGTGATAACACATAATATATTATAATTTTTGTTATGGTCATCTGCATCGAATGTACTCTGCATTTTCTTATATTTAAGACCTTTTCTCCTTGTAATTTTGGCGAAGAGTATGAACGCCACACGAGTTAATAGGCAAAGTATAAATTGAGTCTGAATAAGTGAGAATATTACAATAAATCATGGCATAACCAACATGATGTGTGGTTTACGCTCTAGATATTTTAAGAATAATTATGGCGACCAAACCTTTCTGTACGATATTGAGAATTTGCACGTATATTTGAATTTTTAATGGTCTTTTTTATAAATTGGATACGAATTTTACTTACATCTAAAATAGATCGAAAGTTGAAGATTCCTAACTTTTTTAAAGAAATTAGTACCTATAACAATGTAGAAAAATAAATATTAGCGTTTGCCTGGCATATGACATATATATATTCCTATATACCGTATTACCTCTTTAAATTCAATTGTGATATTATAATAATGGTTAAAATTTGATAAATATAATTCGCTATGACTTAAATTTATATTGTTCAAACTACAGGCAAAAGCAATAATTCAAAAGCGCTGAAAATTAATTTAATTTCAATTTTAAAGCCTTATTTATTGCTAAATAATATAAAAAAATACTTCCCGAGAAGAATTGAGAAAAAACTGAGTTTCTAAATTCACTATGTTTTTTTACGTAAAAAATATGTTTTTCGCTCTTCTAAAAAGTTGATAAAATATCGCTTACGCCCTTTTTCCTTTTTACTGTCAATATTTTTAGACCACTACCTTTATAATAGTTATTAAATTATTTTCAAAATTCAAAACTTTATTAATTATGCAACGCGTTTTTGTAGCGTGACAATTTTGACAAAATAGCCTTCGAAAAAATGCGTTTTGTATTCATAATTTTATCCATTTTCTGTCAGAGTTTTTTACGCGTCAGGGTGTTTTAATTTTGAGCTTGGCTTGATTCCATTATTAGATATTTTCCATACTATTATGATATTATACTATTAGTTATATATCTATACTATTCTATAGTCTTATTCGGAAAGAAGGGCAAGTCGGTGCAAACTACTTATTCCTTCGGAAAATGAACTATATACAAATATATTTTTCCGAAAATATTGTGAAATCAACATTAGTGGCAGCTAGCAGAAATAAGCAGCGACGGTGCTGCACTTTACCGAGGGAATCGTTGCAATGTCCCTAAGCTATGAATCGTAAATGGTGTAAAATTTTAAAATTCTGGTATTTTTTGATGAGTTTGGCTAGGGAAGGGCCCCCCGTTCGGAGAAAGTATTATTTGAAAAATGTTTAGGTTTTTTCATTTAGAATTGACTTACAGTTATACAGGTAATAATGCATTTAGAAATGTATAGAATGCGTATAAATATCTTACTTTTTCCCCGCTGTCCGATGGCAAGTAGAACGTCAAAACCGTGAGAAACGATATGCCCATACACGGTATAATGATGTTTACCGTGTAGAATAGTGTTTTTCTTCTCATGGTTATGTTGAAAGTGATGTCCAAGTATGGTTCGTCACAACATGGATAGATTTTTTCGTTCCTATAAATGAAAATTTTCATTACGTCGTGTCAATAATATTTAGATTATTTGAATATTTCACGATCTCTCGTTGTGAACCCATTTGTTTGCACGGTTCGGTATAACGTGCATTTTCCACACCCAAACACAATTTACAAAACAAAAGCCCCGATTATTAGGGTACGGTATATATAGAGAAATAAGAATTTTTATTTTATTTTCGATACGTTCTCCTGGTATTCCTTTGATCTTTCCGAATCATCAAAGAGCTAATACATTTTCCATTAAATTAAATTCGTACACTATATCTAAGAAAATGGAAAATAAAATACACGTGGCACTTAAACGGGAGAAAAACGTATTAAGAAAAAAATAAAACGAATGAAATTCCGGAAAATGGGTGGAATTTACATTTTCGAATTGTATTCCTGAAAACCGAATACTATGAATTATAAATTTGAATAAAAAAAAAAAAGAAAAAACCCCCGTGTATAGAAAAAAACCGTATTTCGTTACATCTGCAGTATACGCGTGTACTCGCATTATAACGGTATTTTTATATCATTATGCGTATTACGCGATTGAGTGTAAATTCAAATATTATTTTCCGAATGCAAAATATAATATATATATATATAATATATATAATGCGATGGCGAAAACGGTACGGCGTATAAATCGTTAAGTCTCATTCGCGTCCGATATAAACGAACGAAAATTAAAGTGTTTTCATGGTGGGCATTTTGAATGTTTTTAACACGGCGTAAACGTCTCGTTAAATCGTACTATATGCGTATACGATTTTCGCTAAAACGAGATGCCGACACAGATTTGATACGGTTTCATCAAAAAAACAAAAAAAAAAAACGCTTTACGATCCGACTAAAAGCATTCATTTAACGCAATATACGGCGCAAGCTCGTAGCCCCGGTTATTTTACGGCGAGGGGGTATTATTTTAAAACTTTCGCAAGACCACAATAAATATCGAGAATATTTATTATACAATGTGTACACCGAAATCGGCGTACAATAGAGATACGAGTATACTTTTGCGAGCATTCGGGAAAAAAAATGCATTTACAACAAAAGCCGGGCGGCAATTTTACTCGACTGACGGAACACGCTCGTTATTGCGGACGTGTTGAATTTAAAAGAAGCGTATTGATAAATTATTTGTGTTTTAGACCCGCGGTACAAAATGTAAAATACTGTTTCCGTCAATCACGGTTAAGTACATTATAATTTATATAATATATTTGATCGTGTATAGGTATATGTTTAATAGGTAAGGGAAAAAATTCGATTGTAGGAAGAAACAAAAAAAAAAAAAACTGTCGGGAAAATCCAAAAACCACTTTTTTCAATTGGTAAATCAATCGACGGTAAAACCATATATATATATGTATTTTTTTTTTTTTAGAAAAATGTAAAAATATATGTTGATTGATGCAATTTTTTTGGGCCCAAAGTTATTTTAGAATTAAAAAAATAAACGTCATATGTTATTTTAATATAATTTATTTACTATTATGCATAACAACGGTATAGTAGTAAACCTCTCTTAATCTAAAATATGAACTATATAATAAAGAGAGTGATCGTATCGAAATAGTGTCCGGTAAATGTATACAATATTATGTTGATCCATATTTTTGGGATGTTTACCAATAACCGAAATTATAACGTCGAAGATTTGTACGTCATCCGGGAGGCATATTAGTATAATATCATACATTGCTAGAGAACCGTATATAGATCCTGAGCGCTCATTGATTACATTTCATTTGAGATAACACGGTACAGTACTGATATGGACTAGGCATTTCGAAAATGTATTTTACGAGTAATTATTACCATAGTATTAGGATACTTAATTATAATATTAAAATTAAACTGCATTAATAGCATTGATTTTGTATTTGTTTTTTTTTTTAATCGGATTGAGATTGTAGATTCTCACTTTTGAGTAACTTAATTAATGTACTTAATCAACTCACTTAATGAAAAATAATAGTCAATGATTAACTATTATTAATCCAGTTTATTAAAATAAAAATTAAAAAGTAACAGTATATCTACAAGTAATGTAATAAAATAAAATAATACACATTACATGATAGGCTGGTTGTGAATACATACTGACATCGTCATCCTGCATTTATAAGTTAGTCGATGGCTACATTTAAGATAATAATATGCTGTTCTCAGTAGTTTAATCTATTAAGAACGAAGGGAATTCTTAACAGCACTGTAATCAATATTATGTTATTCTATGATAATAATAATTATTATCATATAATCATTATTACTCTAAAATAAATTTTAATCTTTATATTTTATTTTATTTTATCATATTATTTGTAGGTACTGTTACTTTTTAGTTTTAATTTATTAAATTGGATTAATAATATTTAATAATTTAATTCAATGGATTTTTTTTTTTTCATTAAGTAAGTTAATGAAGTAGGAGCATTAATTAAGTTACTCAAAAGTGAGAATCCACAATCTCAATCCGATTGAGAAAAAAAACAACAAAAAATTAATGCTATTACCGCAGTTTAATTTTAATATTATTATTAAGTAACAAATAAGTATCCTTATTCTATGGTAATAATTACTCGTAAAATACATTTTCAAAATTTTGAATCATTATCAGTGCTGTACCGTGTTATCTCAAACGAAATGTAGCCAATGAGCGCTCAGGATTTATATACGGTTCTCTAGTAACTATAGTATGGTACAGTAATATGCATCCGGGAGGACGTACCTATTATTTTTATCGAAAAAAATTTATCGCACTATTATTTATTCGCCATCGTCGTTTATATCGTCCTTTTCCCTCCGGTTCGACCGAAAAAGTATCGGTGGGAATTACCGTCATAATATATATATATATATATATATGCACGTCGGTTTATATAATAATATAATACGTTATATTGGACTTGACTGGTCGAATATTATAAATTCCCGAAAAGTGTAACGGGATGTGCAGAGGAGTGGATATTATTATGAAACGGATAGGTACGTTTAAACGATCGAATACGACGTGTTTGTCGGTTTAGTCGAAAATAATAATGTAAATCGTGTGCGTGTGTGTAGCCGTCCCTAAGGATCGATAATAATATTGATTTTGCGGTTAAAATATAATATACAGGTATGAATCGGGCTTTAGTTTTTGACTTTTTAAGAAGACTGTTAGGTTTTTTTTTTTTACTTCCGAAATATAATGGACGAAAAACAGGCATATTATATTGAGGAGTCTATTAATTCTGTTTTACCGGTGAAATTACAGTATTGCATTGACACGTTCTGACGCTACTATATATATTATAAGTTCAAACAAATAAAGTTTTTTTTTTTGGAACCGACAAAAAAAAAAATAATAATTCTAAGGGCCAAAATCTTAGCTAGCCACCGCGCACTCGACGTAAGTGTATATAAGTATTTGTCATAATGTAAATAAAAACTTTCCGTCCCATTAAAATGAGTTAGTTTCTTTTTGGAAATACGTATAATAGAGAAACAAAAAAAAAAAAAAAAAAAAACGAAAAAAAAAAGACACCGGGTTATTTCAGCATGGAAAATCTAATGGCTTTCTTTAAAGATTACACACATTCAATATAGGTGGTGTACCAATACAAACTATAAAATTATATTTTATTACATTCATTGCGAATAATATTATTTTAACAACAAATCGGTGATTTTTATGTGTTTTTTTTTTTAAAGAATATTGTCAGTTAATACCGTACGTTCTATTAAATATATAATACAAAATATAATATTCACAATATTATAGTTAGAAAAATGCGTATGTGAAAAAATAAAAATAAAATATTGGGATTGTTTTCGACGAGAAGTGCATTTTTATCGTATGATCATCAAACATATATAATACCTGCATTGGGTTTGTGACCTACAGTATGTCACTATCATCCCCCTCTTTCATAATATATGGATCGAAATGTTGAATAAATTACAAGTCCCTTTAGAAACAGCAGGCCGTAGAGCGTTCGTCAAGGATACTGCGCTCATATACGCTATGTGTAGTTTTACTATATATTATATATTATATATATATATTTTTTTTTCTACACTTTTTCAATTATTTTTAATGTTACCTGACCGCTGGGACTTCCAGTATGTCCCATTCGACTGACATGTAAAATTCCGAAAGGTCCACTCCGACATCGACGACGTTCGAACCGATCTTCTCGTCCATGTGTCTCAGGTCTACCTGCAAATCGACACTTATGCATTTTTTATTTGTCCCATTATGAATGAAATAATAAACAATTTATATTCACCCGGACGTACGTGTCCGGTTGCACTATATATACGTAAAAATAAGTGCCAATATAAAAGAGAGCTGCGGACAATGATCTTCGAAAGAACTCTTTTTAAAATACATTTTATTGTACGTATTGTTTAGATATACATATTATAAATTCAATTTTAAACGGTTTTTGTTTGCTTGTAACTGGAAACTAGTTAAACAAAAATGAGCACTGATGAGAAATTAAATGATTCGTATGGTTATCAAAAAAAAAAAAGTAGACCAGACACATTAAAAATATAGCTTCCTATTGTAGTCTTACGATAGATATATTAACGATTATGACTGCGCTTTTCTCGACCCCAGGCCTATTGAAACACTCAAATAAAATGTGATAAACAAAATTGTGGATGAATAACTTACACATTTAATCCATAAATGCTCTGATCGTTGTCACATAATTAGCACATAAATCTATGTGGTATCATTCAATTGTAAACGAAAATATGAAAATACGATTAACTATCACAGACATCATGGAAAAATAACGAGTCAAAAATCGTTTTTTCTTCCATAATACCACTTTTTGTTTATCAGACTATGATGTAACAGACTGTGGTGGTATTCATTATAAACGAAGGCCATTTAGTTCATAATAGGTCTATGAGTCTTACGATGATTTTCAGATATAATATGTTACATTATGGTGACCTGGGTTTGATTGAAGAAAAGCGACTTGGCAATGGCCAACTTCTTGGAGTTTGTTTCATCATTGTTTGAGGAGTATACAATTGTTTTTGAATAGAGATTAGTCCTTAGATGCTCTCCTAATATTAGCCCTCAATTATCTGTATTCGACTCTTTTAAATTAGCTTCAAATATACTAATGGTGGTCGATCAACTTGTTTATGACCCATAAAATTACAAAACTTTTGACGAACAGTATCGCCATAATGTAACTAAACTTTGAAAATGTTTGTAGGTTTATAATTTGAGCTATATTTCCAATATGGTGGCTATATTTCAGACTACTAAAGAGTGTTCATTTTGATTTAATATCTTCTACTATATGACTATGAATAATTAATTTTTTTGTGAGACTCCCAACAGATATACAAATATATACTCGTATATTATAAATTGTAATCATAAAAAAAAAAAAACAATACACTTTTAACTGCGTGTACTTACGTATTTTAGTAACTATGTTATCATCTGCATCGTCAATAAAAAACTTTTAAAAATTATGTCTTAAAATTGACACTGTAAATAATAATAATATAGTGATAAAAATACGCATGTGCACACTAAAAGTGTATTATTTTTTGAGATCTATGGTACTTATTTGGATAAAAAAAACCGTTTAAATATGTAAACTACAGGTTTTACTATTAAGGTATTAAGCTTTATTTTTATTAATTATAATTAATATATATATATATATATAAATATAGGGAACGGATGTATATGTAAATACATATATTTTTTAGAATAAGCTATTTGAAGTCTGAGAAGAAATGTGCACGATTTATATTTTACTTATTAAACACCAATTTTATTTTTCATATTTTGCATATATTTTATTTTTAACGTATGTTGATATGTATTTTAATATTTATATATTCAAATTTCACGTGTTCTTATTTCCACCCATAAGAATGTGTGAAATTATGTTTTTGAATACAAAATATTTTAATATCACGATTAACAATTTTCCAGTGTATAATATACCTACTAGACTTTATCCGACAAGAAATGTGCATGATTTATATAATTTTTATTAGAATAACACTGATTTTATTTTGCATATTTTTAACTTCTTTAAACTTTTTTTGCATACTCAATGTATATGTGTACATATTATAGTAATTTTAAATGCACGTTTAAAAGGTTTTTCGTACATGTAAATCCGTTCTCTACATATAATATATATATATATATATTAATATTAAAATAAATAAATAAACTTTATAGTATTTTAATTAGCTTTATTTGAACTAGTTCATTTTATAATCAACTTTGCCCATTCTTGGTAGATTCATTATTGTTTATTATTACCGGTACGTGTTTATTTAAATCGTTTGCAGTAGTTTCGATTTTGGTACTACGACGTTGCGTTTCTCCTACGCATAATGGTTATTTATTCGACAAAACGTCTACTTTTAAATGAGACCCTATATTTGATCAGAAAATTTCACTCGGATATTAGCAAATGCCGAGATTATCTATATAGAGTACCTACGGTGTATTATGTGCATTTGATGATGATGATGATGATGATGATGAAAATCCGACGAGTATAATAATGAAATACACAAACTATATCTACATTCGAGTATTATTGAAGACGTAGAAATGAAATTTATTAAATTATTCCGTTTATCATTATGTTAACATACACCTATACATCTTAAGGTATAGGACATATTAGGTATACACATTTTTTCAATGCTAAACATTACAAAATGCATTTCGTCCTAATAATCTGAAAAAAAAAATTGTCGTAAACTCACATTACACATATACACTGTTATATTATATTTGTATTTATTATTGAATTTGTTGCTTTTTATCCGGGTTCATAAAAGAAAAAAAGAATAGTTTTTTTATTATAAAATATTATCTTTGAGCTTTTGAAGCGTACATCATCCGCAGCTTTCTTTTTGGTTCACAATAAGTACAAAACATGTCAAAAGACTAACTTTTTTTTTATCAATCAAACATAAAAAAAAAAACTACTGAAGCGTAATATTATTACTATTGCTAAATATACACTAAGTTGACGAACAAACCATATGTTGCCTAAGAAGCATAATAATTATAATTAAACGACAAGATGTTAACTACAAAATCAAGACATTTTTATTCAAAATAAAAATAATTAATTTACTATAATATATATATAAAATATTTTTAGCATATTGAACGTTGTTACCGGGTTAAATCAATTTCAAATATTTTCCGTATGTTAATACATATATGTGTCATATATATTAAATAATCAGTATATTTAATAATTTCAGTTAAAATAATACGAGATAATGTGAACAGTGTCTAATAAATATTATGAATATCAAGTTAACAATTTTAAATTAGTATTAAATTTCAATAAAAATTAAGGTTGTTAGAGCACATAATTTCCAATATAGATAATTCGTTATAATATCTTATAATATCTTATACATAAATGAACGTTAGTGTATTTGACCCCTTATAACTCTAAATTTTCAAATTTTCTACATTCTCCCAAAATTTTTCCCAAATTGTTTCCCGAAACAAAATTGCTAAAAGAGAAAGGTTTTTTCTAGTCCTAACGGTGGTACGATTTGAATTTTTCAAAATATATTTTTATTCATTGACCTTTTTACTATTTTATGTAAGAAAAATCTTAAACGTTTCACAAATTAGTTTGTAATATGTATATATTATTTAAAACAATATTTTCTTGGTTTTATTTTGATTCAAAATAAACATGACTTTAAGAGAATGCTACATCGACGATATTCAGCACTGGTAACAAATTTAAGCAAAAAACTGTTAAAACAAATTCTTAAATTGATTTTAGACTTAGAATACCTATTTTCAAATTGATGGAAAAAAAAATTCTGGTTTTCGTAAATATGCTTTTTTTTAATAAATAAATAAAAATACAAGGTGCTCCAACAGCTTCAATCAATAGTATATGACGTTTTCCGTTTTAAAAATATTTTCAGAGAGTGGTTCAAGAACATTTTTAGTAAATAACTTTTATGAAGTCATCCCTACACTTGATTTTTAAAGGGTTATATATATTTCTATATAGACAAAAAATGAAAAATAATCAATTATAACAACATGTTTATAAGTAAGGTTTATAATATCATGGTAAATCGTTATATCATGGTATATCGTTATCATTTCTACCGTTATTTTTATTTATTTTTTTCTATGTACCTAATTAAAAGCATTACTTTTGTATTTCTTATTATTACAAATTTGAGAAATCCGCAGAAAATTAATGATAAAATAAATTATTAGTAACATTATTTACTATACGTACTTATTTTCTGATATTATGTGCCTATATTTTAGATTTTGAGCGAAGCGAAAAGTGTATTGTTTATACGATGATCTATTTTTTTATTTTTTTTTTTGGTACCCAATAATTTTATAAGAAGAAGTACTATTATAATTATAAGTAGTACTATTTTCTTGCAGAAAATTACACCTAGTTGGTACATTAAAAAGATCGTTTTTAGGTTTTTCAACTTTTTTGATAAACGCGTAAGAAAAAACTATCAAAAAATTTGCATAAAAATCGGTAATCACGATTTCGGTAAAATTCTTCAAACTTCCCAAAATATTGATGCTAGTGGCATGACATTCTTACGGCTATTCTATACGTATAATAATAATAAAAAAATATTTTCGAAAATGTTTACCCTATTTTTAGATATTAATTAGCAATATGCAAATTTGAGACATTAAATTCATAATAGGATTAATATTAGTTTTTAAGACCTCAAAATTCAATACAGTGTTAAAAGTTTCCATACTAGAAACTACACACAAAATAATTTAAAAACACGTAGGTATAATATTTTTTTATAGCCATTCCATTCTTTTTAAATATTTGATATGAAATATGTTTGATTTTTGGGGAAATAGATCTATAAATTTTTAATTTTCACCAAAAATATATGTATAAGTACATTATGGAAGCAAAAGAATATTTGAAAAATTTTACATATTTTTAGCCTATTAATAGCAAATTTCAATTTTGAGATATTTCATTCGTAATAGGTATAATTTTCTACTTTACAGGAAATTCGATTTTTGTTTTTATAATTATTTATTTTTTTTTATCAAAAAAATAATGGAGAAGTCAGAATTTGGCGATTGGCTTGGTTTTAAAGTTATATCAAATTGAAATTGACATCTTGTGATGTGCCTTTAGTAGATTCAATATTCGTACATGATCTAATGACAGCCAATGGTTTTCATGCGACGCATCATGGAATTGATTCCCGATACTTCTAAATATTTTTTTGTACTTTTCAACTTATTTTATTCATATTATTATTATATGTTATTAGTACAATTGACAGTAATTTTTAAGTATATCCACCAAAGCTTCGCTCAGAATCATTTTTTTTTTTTTTAGAAACGATTTTTTTATTATTATTTTTTTTTTTAAGTACATTTTTAAAATAAAATATTTACGAGTACATTGAAAAACGGCTACATGTTTTATAGCGTTCAATTCAATTTTCGGCTAAATATTTATCGACATTTTGATATTAAGTACAATATTATTTCATGCATTTTTAATCAAATTTATAGTGTTTCAACTATTACATAATGTGACCAAGGGAAGTGTCTGGACCCAAAGTTCACACATTTGGTTACTACACCTTCTCTGATTATATATTTTCACGTACGAATTTTAATTATATTAACATAATGTACGACGTGTAGTCATTTCGTAGGGCGAAGTTTGCGGACTTTCGGTATTAACAGTATATAAACGTACGTATGAAATTATTTGTAAACGTGTTAAAGCTGAGAACATAATTCCTTATCACATTTTACTTTCCACGATTTTCAGATATATTTAATAACTTTCTCCACCCCATTCACACCCACAAATTAGTATATTATAGTCATCGGGATTAGTAAACTCTCAAACTTGTGATAGGTCTGCGGCGTTGGAAGTCGTTAACGTTGAGCTAAAATCCTAATTTATGTCAAAATTAACGGTCGTGTGTGGGTTTTGACGAGGATAAAATGTTCCGAAAAGTTTCTTGACCACAGCGAAGGACCATCAAAAAGTGAAAAGTAATTATTTTGTTTAATTTGACCGAGTTAAATGCATACACGTATAATGTATATTATTAATTATAACATCAGCATACATAATTGAAAATTGTACGGTAGAATTTGGTCGAAAATACAATTTATATGTATATATTATATATACAAGGTATCCCATGAGGATTTATTCATTGTAATTATATATATTATATTATTATCTCTTAGGGAAATAAACGTTTTAAAATTATTTACATTTTCATTTTCATTTTTAGACAGATAATGGGCATAACTAATTAAATTAACAAATATGTAATAAAGTTTAATAAAAAAATTCAATTAATTTTTTGCTATTAACTATAATTAATAATATTACAATTAACTAGTTTAATTATTCATTTAATTAACTTATTTTTTTACAGTAAATGTTTAATCATAAATTGAAGTTTTAATGCGAGTTCGTTATATAATATAAAATAAAATACATATTTTAATAGAAATCCGAATATAATAATAATCAAAATGTATTTTTATATTCATTTCGTTATGTAATATAGATTTTACAAATTTAAATATAGATTGTGCAATAAATTATACATTTTTTATAATAATATTATAATCTATAAAAATAATATTTTTAAATTAATTAATTTTTTCCATTATGTCTTTAAATTTAACGAGGGTAACGATTGTTTGGTTTTTATTCACTTTTAACTGAAGCCTCCATTTATAAATTTTATATGACTTTTTGTGTGATTAATTTTTTCATTTATTTGCCAATTTTGACGTTATGTATCAAATATACTGGCTTTATAATGATATTTGTTCATTTTTCCATATCATGTAATAAAGGATATAAACTACTATCTATTTGGATAAATTAGAATGGAGACTGATTTTAAATTGCATGCGTTTTATGTGGCCATCCAAAAAGGTAGATTTGACATTTTCAAAATGAAGATGCAGTGTGTTTTTGCAATCATTTATATATTTATCTTATATAATCATAATATGAGGATATTTTTCATCAAAATTTGCATTAAAAATGAAATTATAGTGTTTTCGAGTTGGTTAACAACAACGAAATCATAAAATTTATAATAAATCATATTGATACATTGTCGGAATATTTTTACAATAATTTACGACATAATTCATACTGCCTATTAATGTACGTATATACTGATTTATTTTTTATAATGATATTATGTAATACATGATTAGATCCTCCATGTTATGTTATCCTTATACAAATATACTTGGAGTTTTGAAAGAAAAATTAACTGAACTTTTAATAAAATTGTATTTTTAACAATATATCTATTTTTATTTTTTATTTTTAGATTTTTTTAAATGTCTAAATACCCTTGTTATTTGATAAGGTGATTTTCGTTTAGTGTGCTGTATTTTAATACAGTCAGCTTTATTTTGCGATAAAGTTACGACGAGAACCGCATCATTTATAGTATATTTTATACCTACTTGACATTCGTATGTTGAAGATTACGTGGATGAAGCACTTTTCCTCCAACCTGGTGGAAATACTGATCGCAAAAAGGGGAAACGTAGACGATAAAATGAAATAAAACACTATGTATGTATATTAAACCAGACGAATTATGGGAATCTTCAGACAATGTTTTTTGAATTTTAGAAAGTATATTTCGTAAAGTATAATAATATACATTTCTGCAACACTATATTTAGTTTTACTAATTGTAATTTTTCCGAATAGTTTGTTTTAATTGTTCCTTGTCTCTCTTTTCTAAAATTGATTTTCTACTATAAAAATGTAATTTATTTCAATACTTAAATCCTTTATGAAATAAAACATATAAGTGTTAACATATTGTGAAACCTTTAAAACGAACAAAAATCGTCATTGTATAGGTAAATTTTCATTATAATTAATTTATTATTTAGAGTTTTAATAATTATACATTTTCACAAAAAAATTAGTATATTAATAAATAAATTTGTACCTCGATTGAATTATCTTTTATTTTTTGCATTACTCACTGTGTTTCTTTTAGTCTAAAAATCTGAGATTGGGCTATACATTTGAGAATATATTAGATTCATATTTTAAGACTCGTGAACATTTATTTTATGAACCTCATCGACTGCGTGAATCTCCATAAAAAAAATTGTTCAAATGTTTATTTATAATTATCAAAAATTAAAAATTATGTATGCTCATTATTTGTCTGAGAAAAATAATGTATTTGATATATTTAAAGAATTTTAAGGTATTAATAATTTAATAATTAGGATTTCATTTTTTTTATAAACGAAATTTTCATATTTCAAAATATAAAACTAATTTGGATAAATAGATAATATTGTTTATTATTTGTAATCGTGACGGTATTAATAATTGTTCAGGTATTGATGGTATAAAGTCTAACGAGTGACCAACTTAACTATTACGACAATGTACTCAAAAGAAGTGGGTGGATAGTATATACATAAAACTCAGGATATGTTTAGTAATCTGATCGGAAACTAAAATTGTCATTCTATAAAAATCTAAAAAAAAATTTACAATCAATAATTGTTTTGAAGCGTATTACAGTATAAAGTAAATTAATAATATTATAAGTTAAAGCCTATTATTATATTTCATTAGTTTAATGATTATAATATATTTAAACAATATATTAAAATCAATGTGTAGTATTTTTTTTAACGTAACAGAATACATGTATATTCAAGAAAATGTTTAAAACATTCTTCGAACAGCTTTATAAGATAGTTTATACATTTTGTATTTGAAAATTTGACCAATATTTTTAAAATAAATATATTTTAAATTACGTATATGATATTTTATATACATAAATGAATGTATGAGAGATAATAAACGAGTGATTTGGGCATGTTATAACGAATTAAGAGACAGAGGTAGTAAGATTAATAAAGGAAATATAATATGTAGAAGGAGAAGAGGAAGAAAAAAATTATGTATTTGGATATGATAGATAGTGAGTGATATGATGATGGCTGGTGTATGTAATAAAAATAAAGGAAATGAAGTTGAATGTTAAGTAAGGACTAGGATGGTCTACCATAAATTGTTTATAAAAAAGGCGAAGAAGAAGATGAAGGAAATATTTATAGGAGGAAACATTTTTTTTTGGACAACATAATTTGAAGAGGTGAACAATTTCAACGAAGAAAAGTAAGAAAATTGGTATTCCCCTGTGCTCCCAACTTCAACCACATAAATGAATTAATACACCAAATTCGTACACATACTCAATAGAGTGACTCAATGACGAAAGTTTTGAAATATTTTTTCTAAAATTAAAACCCAAGTTTTTGAATTTGTATTTTAATAAAAATGTAAAAATAAATATGCCATGATATATTTTCCACAAAATGCTCATACAAATTGATAGATCAAAACATTTTCCCTTTTTTTTTTCACCATTTTCGAACGTTTTGACGCTCAGTGTCATCTGATGTCGCCATGATGAAAACAGTGACGTGACATATCGATTAATATGAGAATTTTGCACAAAATGTTAAAAAGTTATTTTTGTTAAGTATCATAAAATATTTATACATGTATTGCAATATTTTAAGAACAAATATAATAATTCTAGTTTTTCAAATTTAAAAAACGTATTAATTACAGAGGTGTGAAATTTAATAGACTCAAGGAACAAAAAACAGAAAAATCAAATTTTTCCTTCATAAACCTTTATTTTGAATCAAACTTAGAATATTGTGCTCATTTATTTACACATTACTAATGCTTCTATGCATTGAGAGAGGTCAGGTAGTTTACCCATTTCACCAAATGTTTAAATTTCAGCGTTTCAAAGAAAAACGTGGAAACCACCACTAAATTTGTCCACCAAAAGCAGGAAATGATATAAAATTACTAATAATGACGTTATATTATAAAAATAAACTTTGCACAACTCACAATACTGAAAGCAACACGTGCAAAATAAGATGTTAACAGATTAAAAGGGAAAATGTTTGATTAAAAAAAAAGGATATCATACTAAATATTAAATATATACTATATAATACTAATATCATGACATAATAATGTCATGTCTAATATACTAATATTAAATATTAAATAAGTAAAATTTTCTAAGTTTGATTGAGAATAAAAGTTTTATGAAGGAAAAGCTACGATTTTTCTGGTTTTTTTGTTTCTTGACTATATAAATTTTACAACTTTGTAATTAGATATGTCAGACGTCAATAAATAAATTATACCACAATATTTTCTACAGTTTTCGTACGAATCGATATATCACATCATGCGGTGACATCGGGCGTCACTGAGCATCAAAATGTTAAAAATAGGCGAAAATTAGGAAAAATTATGTGATTATGTAGATTCGTATGAGTATTTTGCAAGAAACATTAAAATATATTTGTTTTTACATTTATATCAAAATACAATGAATAAAAATTCAAAATCTTAGATTTTAACGGTAGAAAAAACTTTCAAGACTTTCATCATTGGGACACTCTATACTGAGTATGTGTACGAATTTTGTGTAATCATTGCAGAAACACCCCTGTGTATAGATTCTTGGAGACGATGATGGTTATATTAGGTTATCCTCCCACGGACACCCTATATACACGTCGGTGAGCTTACGCGTTCGTTTAACTAGACGTGACTTAGGAGCTAATGAATATGCATGCACTATTATCGTATTTCGTTTTATTTGCATTATAAATTAGTGTTATCATACAATAATATTGTAATTTCCATGACCGATTTGACCATTCGCCCGATCACGTCTCGGATTCCCCGTACTCAGTTATCGAATATATTTCGACTGTTCGTGTCCTTTGTTTCTGGTCCCTGGACCGTTATTTGATGCGATGGTGTGCACCCAAAGTGTGATTCAATGATCGAATTCGATCTTCTCTAATATATTTGCTGTCTCACTCTCTCGTTCACTCTCTCTCACGCTCTCTTTATCTCTCTCTCTCTCTCTCTTTATCTCTCTCTGTGACTATATAGCGTTCAGACTATAATATAATATCCCTTGATCATTATTCCTTTTTTCCTCGTCTTTATTTGCTCTCAGTATGGCATTTCCTGTAGGGTCATCTACAACGCACACAGAAAATAGACCAGCAGCAGGGGGGGGGGGCAGAATGGTAGACCACGACATGAATGAAAATACTTTTATATTACACCACTATAGGAAAAAAAAAAGGAACACGCAAAACTTCGGCAACCAATAATATATCTTTCCGGACAAACGAGAGGAAACACTATTTGTTCGTCAACAAGTTTACGAGTGGCCTACTGAAAATTTATAGAAGTCCACTTATCTATATGAAGTTTTTGGAGCATTGGTAAAACGTAATTTTTTTTCTCCCCGTTTGGAAATACGTTTATTAAACATTTTCACTTTAGACATTTTCAATTTTTCATTGATAAAAGCATCGTTAGTTTCTATTTGTGAGAATAAATGTATTCTATAATTAAATTCGTAGTTTTACGACGAACGTACAGGACCTTTTGAGTTTTCAATATGTGTAAATAAGTTTAAAAGTTCTTGGACGTTAATGGGCACATAAAGTGTGTTTTATTGAACTTATATTTCGAAAATAAAAATATGTTTTAGTGTTTTCTTTAAATAATAAATTCGTATCGGGATAGTCTTTTTAATTTTGCTTAATCGCATGATATAATATTGACCATTTGATAATGGTTAAGTCGGCAATTAAAAAAAAAAAAAAAAAAAAACCAGTTAACTAACTGCACTTATATTTTCCTTTCACCAATGCGATTTGAGAGTACAATAGAAACTATACGTATTATTGATCAATAAATATCACTTATTCACATTAAAAAACGTTTTATATATGCTTGAACGGTTTTATATTTTAAATTCGTTTTTCTGTCAAACATATTTATCTTTTTGAGTTGTAGCAGTCTTGAACAGGAAGGTCGACATATTTTATGATAAATCAAAAAATATTATAAATCTGGTAGTAAAATTATATAAAATATACTAAAAATAAGTCGTCAAAGTGTTTTATTTATATGTTTATATAAATATATATTATATATATTTATATTAATCGGCCGATTTACAAAATTCGATTGTTTTTACGAAGAAAATATTGCGTCAATAACCGACCGTTTATACACGCAAACATATTATAAAATGATGCAGTGCGTAATTTTTTCCTATGATTTCACACATTAATCAACATATAATACATTAGCGAAATAATTATTTCCCAAATCATAATAGGTATTACACAAGCCTCATGAAATACCTGGTTCATCGAGTATAATACTTGCCGTTTGCATATCAAATATTTTATTATATATTTTCTACTGATACAATACGCTACAAATATACACGTGCAAACAACTAATATTAATTTTTTACAAAAAAAAAAAAAAAAAATAAAATAATAATAATAATAATAATTACTACCGAAGAGCATAATAATATAATGGCATAATGATACTTGAAGCTATTTCTACTAATCACAAGGTCAAAATATACAATTTGAAATTCTTCTCCAAATTCTCATAGGATCGAATACAAAATGCAAATAATGAAATATTTATTTTGTATTTTTAAATATTCATAAATGTTCACCGGAGTGGTGTTGAATATAAATACGAACAAAAAGTTTTAAAACGATTGTCTGTTAATAGTTTGCGAGTACAGGGTGTTTCAAAAGTCGACAAATTAAAATAAGATGTAAAATCATATTACCAGCTTTTAAACGTTGTATTATTTTGTATTTTATTATATAGCTACCTAATAAACTCTTATAAGCCCATTATAAATCTAAATAATCCGGGAAAAATTTACCATTGTTGTTCGGTATTCCAGAAAGTGTATTAATAGATTAAGTTCAGCGATGGTCATCGAAACTATTCAATTATACCTATGTTTCATCAGTGGCATATTGTTTAAAATAATTTTAATTGATGTAATATTAAGATGGCGTGAAAAAATAATTTTTGATCGAGAAAATACGTTCGACTGAAGTAGATATTATACGGATCGAATAACGAACTGTTCCGATACAACGGTCAAACAATATATTATCGTATAGTTCTGCAGGTACTCCGAGCTGAACGTTTCTTGTCGTATATTATCAAAATTACAATTTCCAGAAAACTGTCGTGGGACACATTATTAGCGTGTGACTCTAGAAACACTCTGTATATGATATGATGATGTGTATGGGACACGATGACCTTGTAGTAAGACGTATTTGGCGAAACGATACAAATGTGATTCTACACCGAAAACAATACAACAGCGTCGATGAACCAGGCAGACTCGTGTCGTCGGTAAAGCCGTAAAGTCGGTAAAGCCGTCACCTTGAACCCGTCATACGTCCAACTTCCTAGTTTCAGTACGCAAGTTTGGACGTCATAGGGGAAGAACTCGACGTCGATGGAGCACGAGGACTTATAGACGGCGGGTGGCTGCCATAATACAAGCCCCGAATAGTAAACGGTCGCCTTTGTCATTAGGGTCACCTCGTAGTTACCGTCCGCACTGGAACAACATAACACACCACGACTACTAATTGCTACAACTGTACACGGTTCGTGTTCGCTGCGCATACGCCGGACAAAATGCTCGAGAATGGCGATGTTATCGTTGAACCGGTTAGGCGATCGTTGGTCGGCGGAAAACTAGGTCGGAGTCCGTTAGGTCAGGTCAGGTTAGTTCAGAGCTCCGTAGAACGTAGCTTTTTGGGCGTTTTAGAGTTTTTTTTTTTTTTTTTTGGCGTTTTTGGACGCGAGAGCTGCAGTATGAATAAACTTCTTGTGTCGAATCGTCTCCCGCCGACAATTGTCCCTACGAACGTTCGATTTCAGCACAGAGAGAGAGAGAGAAAAAAAAAAGGATATTTTCAGTCAAATTGGAAATCCCATTACTCTTACCGTTTAACTCGGCCCGAAAAATCCAGTGGGATTATTGCCTGTCGACTGGAACGAGATTGCTAATTTCATCGAATTCGTGAAAAAATTACGGGATCCGACACAGCGCATCAACGAGCGAAAACGGCGACGGCAACGACTTTCTTAATAGTAATTGTCGAAAGACTCGTTTTGAATGAAATACTCTACGGACCGAATATAATTCAATTTGAATAGATATATAGATATAAAGCCTAGAAACAGTGTCAAGAGGTCGTTGTTGTTAAATAAACTATAAGTTTCGAGGATAGGGGAAGTAGTACGAAAGTAGTCCTCCTGTATTCAGAGATGAACCAAAACATTGGTTAAGTTTAAGTTATGTTTTTAAATTCGATGAAGATAGATTATGTTAGATAGAGTTTATACTGATAAAATCCCTAAGCAATATATTCAGTGACCATAAAATGTATGGTATATAGTGGGTTAAATATGTATTTTCTACTAGATTATTAAAAAAAAAAAAAAAAAAAATGAAAAATTTAAATAAAACCATTTAATCATTATGAAAACTAAGTTCTTCGTAAATATATATATTTTTCAATGTGAGCTCTTATATGGTTTTAAAATGATTGTAATATAATATATATTATAACGGGTCTATACCAGGCTGATAAAACAGTAAAATTCGTCTTTCCGTCCAAACTACGATAAATGGGAGACAAAATGAAAACGATTGGACGACATTATCCAAACTGGCGACACATTTTTCGTGTTTCTTTAGATATTCTAGCATTCTCTCGAACCACGATAAATATCAATGGGTTTAGGTTTTGTTTTTGTTTCGGCAACTTTGGTTGCCGGTTGTGTAAACTGAAATTGGCGCAACAACTTTTATTTTATAAATTTTTATATAGGTAAAACTATAGGATGCATCGACTTTTAAAAATTTTTCTCCTAAATATTTACATTTTGTTTTTTGGTGTAGGACGGTGTAAACGAAAATCTTACTATTTGTTGCGATTTAATATATTCATCGTCAAATTAAAAAAATTACGAAGTGGTTATTTCTCCATCTATCATTCTAGTATTCGCCTGACAATACATATTACAATATAGATAATATAATTTTTTGAAAATCTAGAAAACTATTTAAAATCTTTACTCTTTCTTTTGTAAGAGTATTAGATGTAAACTAAAATATGGATTTATAAAAAACATATTCACTAAACGGATACTGAATAAAAATGTATTAAATCTTTAGATTTGTTAAACTTAATTTTTCCATCAATTTTATAAAGCTATAACGGTAGTGAATTTATTTGTAATTTATTATTTTCTGGAAATATTTCACTTTAGATACTGCAAAAAAAAAAAAAAAAAAAAAAAAAAAAAAAGAAACCCATTAATGTGTACCTATATATTTTTTTCCAATGTAAAATATTTAATTAATTAACAAGAAAATCCTAGATAAATTATACAGTCAAAAGATATAATTATAAGTAAATAAAGAAGGGTGAATTTTTTTTTTTTTTCGTTTATTCCGAAAACATCGGTGGTCTTATATTTTAATTGAAAACAAAAAGTGACGGACATCAAATGGATATTCGAGTGTTTAATCAATGGAAAATCGAAATTTATACATATTCGTTAAGTATGCAAAACGTGTTTTGGCTCGATACGAATGTTTAAGGCTGAATGGACGGAATTAGGACGGTCGAATGTATGTATTTGATTTTTATTATTTAACTGTTGCTGTTCTAATTGTTACTTTTGTCCTTACAGGAATGCCAGTTCACGGATAAAATGCAACCGTAAAACGGCCGTATTGACGGGAGTATTCTCGAACATTTTGCACGGACATATTTTGAAAGTTAACATATACACACATATTTACATGATTATTTTATAATATATACACGCGCGGCAAATATAGAAATACAATTCATTTATCAATATACACTAAGTATTACGAAAAAAAACCAATATGATAAACAAAAATAATAATAATAATTATTATAATTTTAATAATATTATGTTTTAAAATAAAATAGATTAAAGCTATTATAGTGCTATGAACAACGTGTGTCTAATGTCACTCGTCCTGGTGCTATAATATGTAATAATATATATTTTATAGGTAAATACTGCACTGATTAATAATTTCCTAATAAATATATACATTTTAATACATTATGATACGGTAATTCAATCAATGTGTTACATAATTTATATAGGTGTACAAGACAAGTTTATAAAGAAGATATATAATAATATGTACAAAACTAGAGCATATAGGTATAGTAGTATAGAGTGTAGTGATAAAAGCGTATAAAATACAATATGTACAGCGCTGATAGGTCAAGACGTGTGTCTTTCGAACGGTCATATCATAACAAGGGTATATAACATATGCAAAAATCAATAATTAACGTCAATATTAAGAATAATAATGTCTTGGTTGCAATAGTCGGTTTGTTCGTGTGTAAAAGTGCAACAACAACAATAACAATCAACAAGAGCAACAATAACATATTGATAACAGCAACCAAACAGAGAGAGAGAGAGAAAAAGAAGGAAAACCAGGAAATAATGATTAGTTTTTATCGTATTGTATTTTTGGGATAAACAAAAAAAATAATTGAAAGTTGGCACACGAAATATTACACATCGCAGGTGCGTGTCGGAGAGGACAAAAAAAGAAAAAGAAAAAAAAAGTCTTGAAAAAAAAATTAAAAGGTTTTTAGGAATCGAAAGGAAAATCGTTGATTGCTGCATTGTGGGAGGGGGTGAGGAGGGTACCTTGAATCCGTCGTAAGTCCAGCTACCGAATTTCAACACGCACGTTTGCTCGTCAAACGGGAAAAATTCCACGTCGATCTCGCACGACGATTTGAATATGGCCGGCGGTTTCCATTCTACCAGGCCTACGTGGTATATGGTCGCCTTGGTGGCCAGTGTCACGTCGAAATTTCCGTCGGCGCTGCGGATAACACACAAACACACAAAATTGCAACAGAAAAAAAAAAAAAAAAAAAAAAAAAAACAAACAAACAAAAATTATCCGTCTTTTCCACGGACATATAAATCATTATACACAATATCCCGTATTTATCTAAACAGTGTTATATATTTTGACCTTGAGGCGATATATTATTACGAATAATAACATAGGTACAGTCGTATGCATAATGAATTCACGTTGGTACCACCGTACACGACGAGCCGCCGCCGACACCTGCAGGACGTTATAAATGATTTCGCGTGGATATCATGGCGAAACGCCCACACGGAGGATCTTTTGTCATACGAGAACGCACCTATCTCGGTTGTGTGGATCCATCCATAAGAGTGTCCGTACGTAAATTCCCGCCTCGTTTACCCGTGCGTTTATACCATAGAGTAATATAGAGAGACTGTGCTATAAAATAGTTGTAACATACAAAGTGCCTCTAAAAACAGTATGATCACGATTAAAATGTTTAATGTCATGGAATACATCGGATTAATTATCTTATGATAGATAATAATTATTGATAACGTTTATTTTATTGATAACAACTACATAATTATTGCGTACAGTGTATGAAATATAAATTTGTTTCTTTGCTGGTTTCATGTCATTTCAATCAGTTCTATGCCCCAAATTGTTTAGAGGTTCGTCTCTAGTAAAAACAACCTTTTCAAATTTGAATATTACAATCTATGAAAGATATTATTTTACACGCGGACTAAGATGTTTTAATATAATAAGAAAAAAATAAAATATATAATACAATACTATGATGAAACATAAATCAATTGAAAAATGGCTGGATATTTTTCTATGTTATCATCATGGTAATGATATTTTCGCAAAATTAAACAAGGTTACATATTATTACATATTATAACATATTATTTTCACACAATCTATTTTATTGCCGACATGGTGAAACTGTGAGAACTGACACTTTGTTCGTGACAACTTGGAATACGGGCGACATATACAACAGTCCCTCTATATTACTCTATGGTTCGTATTCACATACTATACGATCAAACATTTGAATTATATTGTTATCAGAGTTAGATTGAACGGTGCATTAAACAAATGGGCTTGAAGAATGGCACGATGCAAATATGCAGGTTCGTCGTCGTATAACTGATATATGAGTGCGATGCGTATACTATAACTAAAATATATCGCAACGTCATAAGTACGTCTTTTGGGATTTAAAGCACTTTCCGCTCAAATGTTTAGGTTATATTTTAAGAACGGTACGATATGATCTACCTTTATCATGTACATATTTATTTAAATAAATTGAACTATACAATTTTGGTAAACATATTATGTTTACAATTTTAACCAATACTATGTAAATAACAATTTTTTGTACAAACATGGCAAATAAAAGTAATTCATAAGCTGTCACTGACAACCAACAAAATTTTATGTAATGTTAAACGGCACACTTTAAATTCAATATAATTTATTTGGTGTAAATATATATATATATATATATATTATACCTATTTGTATTAATTAAATAATAACGAAAAAATTGGCTCTTTTATTATTTATAACAAAAAACTGATTTTTTCAATCCCGATTGTGATTTACTCGATAGGAATATCAAATATAACTCAAAGTTTCATAATAATAAGGGAACGATTCGAGAATATATATCGTTCATTTAAGTATAAACTGCTCGAGGCCGAGAATATATATTTTGTAAACGAAACCAATCGAAATTTACCAGCAAAGTAGATGTTGTTTTCTAGCGTCTATTGTATCCTTGTTAAACCGCCAGAAATGAAAAATAATATTTTTTTACGATTATTGTATTTTTGTATTCATATCTAGATGGGGTTAAACAAGGTATGTACATAATTTTAAACGGTTAGTGGTCGTAAATGTAACAGGTCTAGGTGGTATCGTAATAAATGACTAAATTTCGAATATTTGTACAAATTCGCGTTTTTTCAGGTTAAAATTCATTTTATATGAACGAAATTTCGAAAATC
This sequence comes from Pemphigus obesinymphae, assembly GCA_025469235.1. Lineage (NCBI taxonomy): Eukaryota > Metazoa > Arthropoda > Insecta > Hemiptera > Aphididae > Pemphigus > Pemphigus obesinymphae. Next base: position 111,678 of record JAIPRL010000219.1, read on the forward strand.
GAAAAATTTGAATTTCAAAATGTATAAATTATAAATCGAACACAATAACCCATGACTTTTCTCATTTAGTATATTATACATAGGATATTATTCTTTATTGGTTGTAAAAGTTTATACTTATATATTATTGTAAATTATGTTTCGTCAATTTAAATTTTTATGTGTACCTATTATATTTGTTTTATATTATTTTCCTATTTTCCATCGCTTTTTATCATTAATGTTATAGCTACTAAAATACTCAATTTTAAGCTAAATAAAAATATTTAAATTTTATACTTCTCATTTCGTATTTTTGCTTGCATGTTTTCATTTTATAAGTGCATCTATTTAATAATCATAAGTGCATGAAAATCTGAAATTCACTAATTACGGTCTTATCACTTATTTTGCAATTAGAATAGTATATGAATGCCAACTGATAATAAATAAAACATAATATGAAATAGGTGTTTGTTATTTAATTATTTATTTAATTAATTTAAAAAAAATAATAATATTGAATAACATCACAAAAAAATACAATATTATAGCACTATGAATAAACTTAATTTTTAAGCAAAAGTTGTAGTAGAAGAATTAGCGTAACCAAAGACAAAAGACAAAAATATATATATTTGATGTAAATATAACCATATTGTCAAATATTTTGACAAACCACACGATTGTCAAATAAATATAACACGGCGTCTTGGGTATGCAATATTGATACGTGAGTGCATTTTCATTTCAATGATTACAACTTACTGTTGCATTATATTAGCAATACTATATTAATAATACAATAATATTAATGTATAATAATTTGTACAGTATAAACTCAACGATAATAATTCATAGTAATTTTGTATATAATTGTATTATTACTACTAGAAACTGTATGCGTTGATCTTATTTCAATAAAAATAATTCGTATTTATGATGTGATGTAAAAATGCAAAATATTGTAGTTTTTCTCCAACAATATCTAAATATACATTTTTACACACTATTATCTTAGAAATCAGTATAACAAATAAACATCACAAGCCTGTGTTATCATGAAATAAAAAAATGCATAAAATATTAAAACAATTATTACAAAAATGATTTAAGTAATAATTAGAAATATTCATTATAAAACGAGTTTTCTTATTTGTATAATATTTAGATAAATCATATCATTGTTTAGTATATTTAGTTTATGTGTTATGCATAATATATTAAAATAATAGATAATAATCGATATAAATACATAATTTACAATAAAAATAAATCATGTCACTTTGACAAGCACTTTGATAGCATTCAGTGACACGGTTTTTATGATAATATTTTATTGTGTATTTGTTTAAATATGTTACGCTATAATACATGATAATCAAATATGATATTAAATATTAATTTCATTTTAACTCACTATTATAGCTAAAACTTTAGCTATTATCGTTAAAAATATTTTCATCATTATCAGACATTTTTTTCTCAAAGCTAATTGTAATTAGTACAATGAAATAAATGTATGTTAGCAACCAACAAACACTGTGTTTCTACATTAACTGATTCATACTATAAAATGGTGGTCATTTTATGTATAAATTATGACATTTTAAGTGACTACATAATATTTTGAAATAGTATTTCATATGATATACATTTCGAATATTGACCAGCTTCTGTAGCTTATCACGATATATTATTATCATATATTATACGAAATTAATTATGAAATAATGGAAAAAACTGAAAATAAACAATTAAATAATTTAAAGATTACAAATATTCTCGTATTTAAAAATTATATTTCTCAACTATATAATATATATACATTGAACTCATAAAATAACATTAAATAATTATCAGTTAATTGTTTCATTACTTCTATATACGAATTCTTATATTGATGGATAACATTTTCGAAACAAATGTATTTGCCTTAAATATCACGTGTTCAAATTTAAATTAGTAATAATACATATTTAATCTTATATTACGGAATGTGTAAATAGTTTTTGTATATATATTATATATATACAAAATAAACTATTTTAATTAAATTTAACTAGATAAATTTATCATCAACTTTGCCGTCTTTAATATCATTAATTCTTGGGATAAAAAAAATTCAAAATTTTTTAACATAAACTGGTTTATATAGCTCTAAAAAACTATAATACTAAACAATTAAAACCATTTATTTTTAACTTTATTCATAATAAACATAAATGTATAGCTTCTATAAAATAAATAAAATACTCGTTTTGAACTTTTTTTAAATCAAATATTTTTAATAAATAGTTGACAATAAATATTTATACAGCAGATAATTATGGAAATTGATTTGATTAAATAATTTATTTTATGTAATTTAAACAATTAGTAGTTTAACGAAAAATGCATTTTTTAACCCATATCATAATGTTAAATGAATTTCATGCTATTGAAAATTTTCCGCATATATTTTAAAACAAGTACGATTATACATTTACATTTACATACATTGATTAATAATAATAAATTAATGTTCATCACTTTTACATTTATTTAGAATCTTAATTTGAACAGGATTTTTGTATTTAATCTATGAATAATGGAATGAACAGCATGGATCGAGGGTATTTAAATTTAAATTTGAAATGTATTTTTTCTCAAGATTTAGAAAATGTTCTGTATTTTATTTATTTATGTACTTACAAATGAAATTTTTAACTTTGGCTGGGCGTCATTAAAATGATAAACGGATGGTATGAAATAGTAGATTTTGGAAAACGTTCAATCTAGATCAAGCCAGTGCGATATACGTACAATTTAACGTATTTTCTGTCCATTTTTGAACTCTTGTATATATTATGAATTGTACAAAATACAATAGTATAACTTCGTTTTATTGCGTTATTATGCAAAGGGTAGTATTGTAATAACAAAAAATCGAGTAAGTCCTGTCTAAGAAGCTTATAAATTACCGCCTTATCTACGAACAAAAGTTTTTTTTCTATTTTAATTACTCGTGTAGAATATTTTACGGTTTATCTACGCCTCTTCGTTGTATTTCGTTTTACCCGTTTTTATCGTTTATTTTGATGCACGTTTGAATAGTTATTATATTTATTCCATTTACAAATAAATATTTTTTACACGCGTCGTGTAATCGAATAATAATAATGATAAAAAAAAAAAATATATTATTGATAAAACATTGCTATGTTAGAGTATTACATATTAAAATTACAACACATATTTTCTTTCGTATATACATACTACGTACTGTGTTTATTTTTTTTTAAATTAATTAAGGGGTTCATTAAAAACGAAACGAACATGATATTTTGTTTCTACGATGAGATAACGTGCGGAAAGTAATTGAAATTAAACTAAAAACAATATTCGTCTCGTGTTACGTTCATGTTGTCAACGTATTGATTACTATAGTATATTATATGCATTTTTTTTTTAAATTATACGCAAACTCACACGATGCCTGAATAAAATTAATTCACATATTATTGTCGGTTGTGGACACAAAAAATTTTCACATTATTTACTCGAGATAACGAAACGGACTGATTTAGAAATACTTTGTTTTATTACAATCCACTTATCAGTTCGTAATGTTGATTTTATTTTATTTCACATGATTCGATTAAAATTATTTTAATTTAGAAAACGATTATAATAAGTGGGACATATTTATTTATGTTTTGTTATTTTTACATTAAAAAATATACATATCAAACAACAATATAATTAACTTAATAATAGTTTTTGAATACGTAAAGATTTTTATTTATTATTCAGAGGCTTGGGAAATTGCATGAGATAGATAAAATAAGTTTAAATCTATGTAGGTACTTGCACAACAGGAGAATATAAATTACGAAATGAAAATAGATACACTAGAAATTTAGATAAATAAATTATATTCATCCCAACATTTGTATTCCACGTCAAAGGAACTAATCATGAAAACAGTAGAATGTGGTCATAAAAATGTGTAAACCAATTTAAATAATTACACACAAAAAAGTAAAGCATAATACAAGTATGTTAATTGCCTTAACTTGTAACATGAAAAAATAACCGAATAAATACGTCAAGTTCGTAAAATATACGTTTTTATTTATTTTTATTTAGTACGTCCACAAATATTAGAAAACATTTTCAAAATAACTAAAATACCAACAATTATGTAATTAACGTAATATTTAGGTGATCATTATATACCATAGATGGGCTAAGTCAGAAAAAATATTAACTAATTAAAGTTAGGTCTTATAAACATTTCTTTGTATAGTTAAGAGTTAAGAATTATTATACGAATGAAAAATATGTAAAGTCAATGATTTAAAACTTTCAGCGTAGAAAGAAAATAAACTTTATCTTAAAAAGTTAGATCAGCATTTTAAAATTTTTCAATAATTTAAACTCTGTAGAGTTACATGTTCCGTATAGTGTAGTATAATATTTATATTTCAAGGTCCTCCACACCTTCATTGTTTTGGTTATAATTACTCATTCTAATTAAACCGTCTGGCATGATGTGCGCTCCTATAACAATTTTTAAAATTTATATAGATTTTTCATTAGTTGCTCGAGAGAATGATTGAGCCACATTTTTTGTTTTCATATTTTATACTTTAATTAAAACCATTTGAAATTTCCAAATTTCGAACATAAATGACTAATTAAATAAAAACAATTTTTATAAAACGCTTCGATCATTCCTTTATAAATGTTGTAGGAAATTCGAATATTTTTTCAAAATTAAAATTATTATAATATTAAAATATCTATGTATGTCAGTAATTCGAAATGCGCATGTATACTATGTCATCTGCCGATTAAATTAATTATATATAGTTATACGCTCGTTTGTCTACATTTAAATATTCTCGGCAGTTGTCGTCACAATTTCTGTTTTTATCCCATGAATGGCACAACTGGACGAAAACGTAAATATTACTGTCATAACCATGACTTACATTAATGATCATTTACACCTCAAACAAACATAAAAACGTACAAGGAAAATATAATAAATTGCAAAAACAGATTCTTCTTAGAATCGTGTGGTGTGGAAGAGGCCCTTTAATGATCGAAATTCGAATTTTTTTTTTTTTTTTTTTATAGAAAAAAGAAGATAGTTTGATCTAAATCATAATATGTCGGTAATTCAACTGGATTTAAAGCAGATTCAGTAAACATAAATAATGCTATATTCTTCAAACTCTTCAAAGGTACATAATAGGTAAATTCACTGTTCATGACATATTTTAAAATACACGAAAAACGAAAAATATAATATGATCTTACAGCAAGATAGGCCACACAAGGAAAGTGAAATAATCATGATTTATCCTAAAATGCGCATTGAAATAACAAATTCAATATTTACAGTCAACTTAATATTTCTTGTGTCTCGCATAAAATAGATATATTTTTTCGCTTATTCTATTATAAAAACCCATTTTTCATAATTTTGTAAATGTTCGTCTTTTTACGATCACCCGAAATTGTCTATTGATATACAATCACGGATTAAAAAAATTAATTTAAAAAAAAGCCTGCGACTAGAAACTAAAACGACACACGTAATTTTTAAAATATTAATATCAATCAAAAATTTAAAAAAATTTTAAATAAGAATGGTACCATTATTTATTATTGAAAAAGAGGCTTGCGCCCAAAATTAAAAAGATGTAATAACCATAAAAAATTCATTCATATATATACAGGGTGTTCAAAAAGTTTGGATAAGTACTTATTTTCAGCTCCTATGTGATATTTTTGTATTCTGATTTTTGCATAATGTTAGATGTTTTAATACGCATATTTCGATATATTTTCAAAATTCCCCCCCTCTCTTATTTTATGATATATAGGTACTAACTTTTGAATTTTAAATTTTAACCTCTTATTATTTTTATACATTGTTGTAAATAAATAAAAAATAATAATAAAACCGTTTGAATTTTCAATGTATATCAAATACTTTTCAAAATAACCTAATTTTATGAGTAAAAATAACAGAAATACATTTAAACTCAAAAATGTATTTTACGCGAATGGTTCTTTAATGAAAAATATCTTCTTAGTAACTAAAAGAAATACCATGATTTTAAGTAAAACATTTTTTGCACATATTTTTAATGAACAACCGTTAAGGGACACTGTGATTACCGTAGGATTCTTGTATTATAGGCAATTTATTATTCTTTTGCTAGACGTCCTTATAATAAGGCAGCTCTGTATGGTTTTACACATTAAAAAGACTTTATTTATTTTGACCATCTTAGTGATTGATTAAATAGTCCTATGAAGATTTTGATAACTAATTTAAATTTGTTAACATCTTTAATTTTATTCGACATTTTATTTATTTTATGTTTTTTTTATAATTGTTCCATAAAATTAAAAATTAGTTTGCTTTTTTTTTTTACTGTTTTAAAAATTAGTTTTAAAAAATAGTTTGCTGATAAATTCCAATATTTTTTGCCAAATCCGAATTTGACAATACGATAAGTAACTACGATGGACAAAACATGTACACTTTTAAACAAAATTTAGAAAAAATTCATGAAATACGATCATTGACACGCGTGTACATGTGTGCACGTTTTCGGTGTGCGTAATGATGGTAATGTAATATACGAGTGGCAAGTAGGTGGCAAGTAGCGTGGTTTACACACACAAATATTAATTAATAAAACCCCATAAAATTAGCCCGCAGAGAATCGTCTTAAGAGGACGTGTTACCCGCAATTTTCTCTCTCAGTCTAACCAACTGATAATACACGAAATTTCCGTTCATCACTTTTATCACAACTTTGTTATATTTTTAATATAACAGTATATTATTAGTCTATAACTAAATTTATAAACGATATCATTATCTATACCGTAGCATCGTCTTTTTCCGAAATTTTAAAGATAAATCTATTTATTTAAATTAATGTGATATAAAAATAGTTATAACTGTTACACAATTAAAATTAAGAATTATGCTAAGCAATAAATAATGATTTCGTCTATAAATATGGTTATAGGTCAATTTACTCTATTATTAAAAATTACAACGTAATAAAAAGAAACTAAATGTAAATTTCATATACTACAATTGGATAGATATGGAGACAGCAAAGAAGGGTATCACGTCCTCTTGGAATTGCACTCTCGTGTATATATCAGTGATCTACTTTGCAACCACATGAAAAATTTATATTTCTCATATTCCATTAGAACGTAAAATTTCGTACTCTAAAATTTATATCGTAGATACTACAATCTAGTGTCATAAAGAATATTTCGAATATTATTTCTAGTTAATTAAATATTTTATTTGGAAATCAGAACTATTCCGAATATTTAAACCAATATTATTAAAATAAATAGTAAAAAAAAAAGCCGGTCAGTAGGTTGTGGAAACACTTCGCTCGTCAGGTGTCAGTATTGGTGGGTGCACTTCGCTACTGGGCTGGGTACTTTTGGTGGATGTATTGAATTTGAAAGCGATGATAAATCATTGCATTCAATAAAACAATTCTGAGCGTAGCTTCGGTTTAGTATACATAACTAATATAAACTATGTATAAAATTTTCAGAACTTAAAACCCAAAATTACTCCTTTTAGGACTTAAAAACCTCGAAAACTAAAAATGTCTATAAATAGACCAAAATTTAAAAAAAAATTTAAAAAAACTTAATTAACGTAAATATATTACTAAATTAAATATTCGGTAAAAATTTCAAGATTATAAAGTCATTATTTTCGAAATTACGACGAAATTAAAATTCTCGATTTTACAAAATCGTATTCTTCGTAATTTTTTGGTAGTTTTTGCTTACGCATTAAAAAACTATTATGAAAATCGAAAAATGACCTCTTAAAAGTACCAACTAGATGCAATTTGCTACCGGAAACCGGGTATGAGTGTACAGATCGGAGCACTCCTTCTGGTAGAAAAAGTGTTTACAGAAAAATAAAAAATAAAAAATAAAAAATAAACATCATTGTAAAACCATATAAGCTTCCTCGCTACGCTCAGAATCTAAAATCGTTATTTATAATATGTTTTTAATTATTTACATATATTTATTGTATATTATAATGAAATTATAGCATATTATACGCTATTATTTTACTATTCCACATTATATATAGTACCTATGAATAGGTTGATTAAATCGAACGAAATTCATATTTGAATCAACATTTCGTGTGTTTTCTTAGCGCTTTCCCATCCCTCGAATTGCTGTCCTCGGGACTACCCTATTTAAACCTTTAACCCTGCGTATATGTACGTTTGTAACTCGTACTCGTTTCGAAATCAGTATTACTTTATCGTTTAACGACAGGAACAACTACAATGAAAGATATTGGGCTGATTGGATTAACGTCAAAGTATACGATATTATAATATTGGATATATGCACTGTGCAGGGTCGTTGATCACGTTACTATTATACCTACACAGTATTTACGGAATACCGAATTCAATAATTTCACTATACATATCGACCGTCGTCGGGTAACTGACCGATCCATTATTTTATAATATTATCTTGTGTGCGTTGAAAGAAGAAAATCGTATGGGTACATAATATGTAAGGTCAATAATCGAGAAGATCGTGACGTTTTGAAAATGTACAATATAGAGAATACGAGTAATATGCCATGTATCAAACCGAAAACATCACGGTTGCCTATAACGTACCGACTATAATGCCTCAATTCCGGTGGATTCCGGAGCCACAATATTAACACAGATCAATAAAACAGATTATCAAATAAATAATACGCGATAACAGAGTACCTATAAATAATATTATTACGATAATACATTTATTATGGTACACAGTTTTTATTTTATAACAATATTACATCCGTAACTCATATAGGTATATTTTTATAATTATTGTTGACAATTAACAAACGAATAAAATATGTTAATAAATAAAATAAAACAGAAGGTACATACAACTTTTTGAAATAATATTATAATTAACTGAGTACAATATTACCGTTACTTAAATATTTTAAGTCAAAATTGCAATCTCCTCTCTGTACGTAATGTTATAAACTCTAATGCATATATTACAACTTTTTGGAGCACCAGAACCAGACTCCCGAGTTCTTACTATCTGCTATTTACTAAAATGTTTTTCGTGAATTAACGTCCTCGGCTTAACAACAGAATTGGAACAAGGAATTGCTTTTATCCATTTTTCTTTTAAAATTTAATTTTTGGGAAATCGGAAAAAAAACTCATATTTTCATCGTGAGACGTACATTACATTACACAGCACTTTGGGAGACATATCGAAATACAAGTTGTTACCAAAGACATAAAAAGAAAAGTAGGTAACGCACAATGCTACGATATAAAAACTGATATTTTTACTTTTTCGAAAAATAAAAATTATTTCGGTGGTGCACGTGCGATGTGTTTATGTTTAGGCTCATCGTTAATCGTGATAACGTTAAGAAATGTGAGTGCTAGTAGAACTTACTTAGTGGTAGTCAATCAAACTAATTGTAAGGCTGGCAGCGCTTACGTAGTGGTGATTACTTTAACTACCATCCATGCATGGAATTCTGATGCCGGTCGTATCATAAAAAACAACGATCGACGACCCGTTCTTTCCGATCGTGCACGGTACGTATAGACAAGGCTGGGCATTAACGAGTTAAAAGTTAAAATTAAGTTAAAAAGTTAAGTTAATTTTAATTAAGTTACTTAACGCGTTACTATTTTTTCAGATTAACTTTTAACTTAATAAATTACTTTTTTATTAGAATTAACGTGTTAACTTCAAGTTAACTTTATACAAAAGTTTCTAAATCAAGTTAAATTTGCCCGAAGAACAATGGAAATTTTTGAATGAGGATTTTACTTTTTGGTACCTATACGCAATTTTAGTAGGTACCCACAATAGCATAATATATGCAGTAATCGTTAAGAATCGATGTACCACTCACGCACACGCCGCGACGTTGGCGTTCAGGAATATTGGACTGAGCCCGGTCTTTTTAACTACATGGAGTTAGGTATTTATATGTCTATCCAGTATAGAAAATATATTGAAGTGATAGGTACTGCTTATTGTATACTGCCTTAGTGTGAATCAAACAATAATGTAGGTATCTTGGCAGTTAGAAGTTATTTTCTGATTTCTTATTTAAGCATGGGTTTAAAAATGACGTGTTGTATTAAAATTTTTACACGTATACACTTTTTCAGGCAGAAGAAGTCCCTAGTAGTTTTTTTGAACGTAAAGAACAACCATCCTTTTTCACCTTCTTACAATATAATAGGTATATCGAATTTTTTTTCTAATTAGGAAATTTTAACTTTTAACTAAGTTAAGTTACTTTTATTTTCAAAGTTAACTTAATTAACTTTAAAAGTCAATAAAAAATATACGAGTAACTTTTAACTTAACTTAACTTATATTTTTTTCAATTAACTTAACTTAACGAGTTAAGACATATCGTTAACTTGCCCAGCCTTGCGTATAGGTATCTACGCATTATCTATACACGATCTCTTGTGTATCTATGTATCTATGTATCTCCTGCGTTATTATTATTGATAACATTAATTGTGTGGCTCCGCAAGCGCGATTTTTCACACCGGAATCGAGGCATTTTAGTTGGCACGTCGGTTGCCTATACCCGGGGCATATAAGAATAATATCTAAACTATATACCAGATACTAGGTACATAATATACGGTTGAGACTGCGGGACATTGTCAATTTTAATGTTCATCTCGAACACATCTCGGGCGGTATAGAGCAGTCATAAATCCCGGTCCCGACCGTTTATTACGTTAATGGAAATTACAGCAGTATGCCGATAAATTATCGCCAGACTTTATCGTCTTAAGGGCTTTACACTATATATATATATATATATACATACGTATTATATATAAGAAAAGAAAAACTCTTTCGCCGTTTCTCTCTCTCTCTCTCTCTCTCTCTCTCTCTCTCGTGTACCTTGTTTTATTTTCTTTATTTCCCTCTTCCCGGTCCACTTGTTCTCGCGTACGCCCAATTGAAACCCCAAAGAGTATAGTTATATACGGTAAATATATAGGACACCCGGAACGGTAAATAACTGGCCGTCAATTCGCATGGAAGAAAATATCGGATCGACATTTTAATTTCGTTAATGTAGTTTTATATATATTATATTATATAGGTTACCTTTTGCGCGCTCATGCGATGCCGTATTATTTACCAATACAGACTATAAAACTGCTTCAAACACCGTTGTTATACCTATAATAGTTGTTAGTATTCATTACTACCAAAAGGTATATAGCCTAACCTAAAATTTTTAATTTTTAATTGACATTTAATGACGTAGGTACTTGTATAAATATAGTTCTACCCGGCAAGCTCGTCCCAGTCTACAGCAAAATAAAAACGAAATTTAAACCATAATAATTATATATTTATACCCACCCAAAATACCTACTCGATTATTATTACAAAATAATTAAATACCTACTTAAAAACATTTTGAATAAAAGTTGTACTGTCAAAAATACTTTGTATTGAGACATTTTCGCCGTTGACATTTCTATTAAAGAAAACAATGTTTAAGTTTACAATTAAATGTATTCGGCTCGGGAAACTGAAAATTATATCAGCTCACTTGGAAAAGTGCTCCCCTTCTATAATTTTATAATTTTATGCCCACCCATTTTTTTTTTTTTTTTTTTTTTCTAATGACTACTTGAACTGTATTATTTTTAGTTGTCACTGAATACAAAATGTATAGTCAGACTTCAGCAGCTATACACATAATGCTAGTAGAACCCTCATTTCACTCTATTTAAAATTTAAAAAATTCAATTTAAAATCGACGGTAATGAATGGATAATAACCATATTTTGTATTGGAATTATTTTTTAAAATTTTAAATATATAAAGAAAATATATTGATGATTTAATAGAACACCAACATTTCCCTAGAAAAAATAAATGTATTTATGACCTAAAAATTGAAAACTAATGATTCAATTATTTTAAAATTATTAACTACTGCTCAAAATATTAGATATTAATAATAATAATAATATTACTTTTTAAATAAGTACCTAACTACTTTATAATATAACAGTAAAAATTAGTGTATACATAGAAAAATACTTTTTTTCATTTTCATTATATTCATGTAGAGTGACGCCAATTTTACACAAATATCCTATAAACATCTACACAACATAAAAATTACATACAATTCAACACAGTGAGATAACCTAAAAACATGAAAAAATTAATTACAAAAACATTTAAAGCTATAATTACAAAATCAAATTTAAATATTTTGAATTGCTGAACAGTAAAACGAATTTAGAACTTTAATTTTAAATTTGTCAATATTTAATTATTGCGGTATATAGTAATTTATTATGGCAAAAAATATAAAATCAAAAGTCTTCATAATCCTATATCCATGTAGCTATAAATTTAAAACTATAAATTATCATACGAAAGTATATATACGATATATATTTATGGCATCTCTTTAGCTATATTACCCTAAAAAAAATTATTTTTATTAATACTGCACGTCACATTTACGATATTTTTTACTTCGTCGTAGTTATCGAATTCAATGATCTACATTCTATATATATATTATATAAGTACTATATACATCCATTTTACCGCGTATATATTATTATCATATTTTCTACGTTTAATATTTCCATTAAGCATAATAATATGATTATCCGATAGAATTGAGTATAATACACAGGAAAAATCGCATTAGCCTACATACGACAAAAGTTAGAAGATATCTTCATACCTTTTTAATAGATAGTGATATCTTGAACCGAATAAAAGCACATTGTCTCTAAAATAGTTTACTCGATTTACGAATAACGTATGTGCATATTTTATCGTTATATCATCTATTATATTAATGCAAATTAATAATATAGAATTCCATCGATGCCAATATCTAAATAATTATCGAACTGGAAAAATAATAAAACTGTTTCTATTAGTCGTAGACGAGAAAAAGTTAAGAAATCTTTTTGGTTGAATTGAAATTGAATTTTATTTAATATATCGTTAATTTTTTAATACCTAACTTGTATACGAAATTCGTATATATATATATATATATGTATGTATGTATTAGGTATGCCAGAAAACTTTTCCTCGTCTACCACTAATATATATTTTTATTTTTTTTTTTAACAGCACATTTTATATTATGCATGACTAAGAGTAGGTCGACTAAGAAAATTTGTTATACAGCTATATATTCAAACTTTTTAAATCAGGATATGATGAATCATCTAATTCTTTAAAAAAAACGAACTAATTTTGGGCGGAGCTCAATTACCGACAAATAAATCACGTTTTTCGTTTAAAACGTTGTATTGCCCTTGTATACATAATAACGTTTTGACTTATGATATTTTTAAATTGTTCAAAAAAAAAACTGTTAAAATATAGTAGTTTGTGTGATATCAAGTGCGAAATTTCGAATCTAATTCCAAATGTATTCCGGTAAATCCAAATTCCGTGTCTCTTCAATTTCTGTATTATATTCTAAGTAAAATATTAATAATAATTATAATAATCAGTACCTACTCCAATTGAAGGTGTGCGCAGGGGGACGGAGCTCCTTTACTGTTTTGAAATATTATGACAGCTCCCCCACTAATTATATTTTACAGTACTTATATGAGTTATATAGTTTGGGGAGACGCTCATCTTTTAAAAGCCTGATAACACCTTTTTTGCTATTTTTCCAATTCGACTACTGATAATAATAACACCCAAAATATTGAATGTATAATTTATTTATTTATTTTTTTTTTTTAGTGAATGAAATTCCCTATAGGTACATTATTAACGAAACATTATTATATCACATTTATTATCGTAAAAAGTATTTACCAAAAAAATCTCAAAAACTTATAATAATTTTTTGCTCATAAAATGTATACCTACGTAGGCAAAAAGTAGTAATGAAACATCAAGGGAAAAATTATTAACTATTAATAATAATAAATTAACGTTTTTTTAGTATAAAGTAGTCAACTAAAAAAAAAAAGACTGCAGACAAAAGATGTCTGCGGTTCATAAATATTTTTTAAAATTATCAACAAATAACTATATACTAAAATAAAATATTTTATTCATTTATAGTTGAGAGTTAGAATAAACTTGAAAATATGATAAATACTGTTTTTATTAAACATTAAAAATGTCGATTTTTATCTTTTTAGAAATTTGTACCCAGCTTAACTATAAAAAAAAAAGGAGAAAAACTTTAACTACAAACTTTTTTACTCTTTCATTTCTTCATTCTAAACTCTCTAAAGTATCATTTATTATTCGTTTCAACCCAACAACTGTTGAAAATAAAAAAGAAAAAAACACTTTTCAGTGTTATCCGGGTTAAATAATATATCGTTTAAACCATTGTGTATACTGTCTCGAGAAAAAATCTATTTTAACCGAGTGACAAAAATCTGCACTCCGATCAGTGGTGGATTTAAAAAGGGACCCTACCCTAATAGCGTAATAATCGCCCGACCTCTTGGACTTTTTTCATTAAAATATCTGTATTAGGTTTAGACTTATTTAATATTTCTAAAACTATATCTCATAATACTATGATGTTTGACCGTTTTTGCTTATTAATTCTCATGATGAAAATTTTAAAATATTAGTATTTGTCAGAACAGATATAATAATACGTATATATCACTTATTATGTTACAGTACCTATTTGATATATTATTATAACTATTGAAAATCAAAATTATTATTCAATTTACGTATAGTATAAATAATATAAAAATATATAATAGGTATATAATTATTATAGAATAATATAAACTCAGTGGCGTAGCCAAGTGGGGGCTGAAGGGACTACAGCCCACCCCAAAATTTTAGAAAAATTTAAAAATTCTTTCAGTGTTCTGTGAACGTATTAAGTAACCATATAATAAAATTGTTATTTATATGAAGGTCGCTGCAAAAGTCTAAAATTTTAGTTTACAGATTATAATTTCTATTTCTGTTTTCTTATTTTATTGGTTTTTATGAAAATTTTATAATATTTGATATTATACTTGTATGTGCTACGCATAATAAAAAATTTAAATCAAATTAAATGTATTAAAAAAGAAAAACATAAACCTTTTTGAGTTATTACACAAAAAAAAAAACAAGTACCTATACAAAAGTGCATTTCATTTAGTACCTACCTACCTACTTTCCAACTAATAAGTTTTATAAAACAAATACTGTGTAGCAGTGTTGTAAAGTATTTTATAATACAAGTATTTAAATACTTCCACTATTTTTAAGATACTTTTTAAATACAATCAAGAGGGAATATATTTTTAAAAGTATTTTAAATCTTTTTTTTGTACTTTTGCAGAAATTAAAATACATTTATTTGAATTCTTTTTTTCAAACAGAAAATTTCATTTTTATTTCTGTATTGTCATTATCTGATGATTATATATGGTGATTAGTGGTGGTGGTATTGATTGTAAATTTTGACAAAAAAAAGAGGTAGGATGTCCGATGAACTTTGAAAAATCATGCAACTTAAATGCAATAATTCATTAATCATTTGATTAAAAAACATATATATTTGTATATATTTTTTACTTTAAATTAAACAATATTACTTACCAGCTGTTTATAAATAATAATATATGATATAATATTACTCACTATTTATCTAATATACATTTTTTTTAATAAACAATAGGTATTTATAATGTCATTAATATAATATCAATAATGAAGAAATATTAAGTTATAAATATAAAAGTTTTATCAATAAATCATTATTATAAATTTATCGACATTGGATAAATAAATAATGTTTATTATTTATTTCAGTGTTTCGCATTTGCATTAGTCAAACTTAAAAATATATAGATGGGAAGTATGATAATAATTTGAAAAGTATTTGAATACTTTATATATAATAGAATTACTTTTATATAAATTGGGTATAAATAGATAAAAAAAATTAATATTTTCATTTTTATTATTAATATCATTACAATCAGTAGTTCATTTACAAATTATAGAAATATCAGTTTAGGTGAGGGGTAAAGCCCCTTTTTTTAAAAAACGACAAAGTGCCTCACTGTGGTCTAGCCTTGAATACACTGAGACAGTAAAACCTGATATGAGGCACCATGAGACATAATATGAAATTAACAAAACAGAGAGATAATAACTAATATTTGATATTTAATCACTGATTATCACATTTTATCTTGACATAACTATATTATACTAAATTATTAGATATAAACACAGTGATAGAGAAGCAGGCTTATAAAAAATACTTTTAAAATGGTATTAAAATGTTACTAATAATGTATTTGAATTGGTAATTATTACATTTAAATACTATACAATAAAATATTGAAATATGAATTCAACAAATATAAAAGTAAAAATACATATTTTTCATGACTGTTTTAACTTATTCTATTTCATTATAAATGCCTAGATACTTATAATAACAATAATAATGTAACAAGAACGATTGAAATTTGAACTTAATTTATTATTAATTAATGATTATTATGCATATTACTGTAAGTTATATATATATATATATATATATAATATTATATAAATTGTTTGGTATTTACTGATAGCTGTATTGCATAGTATCACATATTGAATAATATGTCATTATACATTTTATTAATACAAAGGTAAATTTATAATTTTTTCCATTCTTTCTTTTAAAATGAAGAGGATTGATTTTATATTATATAATATAAGTATGTATGTTATAATATCAATAGTAAGGGTCACTAATATTTTATTTAGTTATGCAGTTTAATAAGTGCAAAGATATATAGAGACCAAACCTAAAAATATAGCCATGACATCAGCATACCAACTTATGGAGGAGCCTATTTAAACCTCCCCTATATAAAAAATTATCAGCCCTTTCCAAAATAAAAAAAATCCTGGCTACCACTGTATGAATCAACTATATTAAGTATATAATTAACTAATGAAAAATAATAACATTTTAACTTTAGTCGGTTTATTTAAGTAATTTTCCAATGAATAAATTATATATATATATATATATCTTGAATTATTTAAGAGGACGCCACACCGACAATTTTTCAATGATAAACTTGCATTAGCATTTTAAATTTTTATCAACTTACAAATATGTTAAAAATACGAAATAAAAAATAAATTATAGTTAATAACATTATCATTACGTTTAGTATTATAATTATGTATATTTTCTTTATAATATATATACATTTTACAATAGATCGTCAATAAAAATAGAAGCATATTGGGTAAAAAAAATGGTGAGCATTGGTGATGGCATCGTAAATGCATAATGTATAGTAAAACTAAACTTTTGCTTAGATAAATATAAGTACAATATACACGTTATAATACTCAAAAATATGGAAATGTGTATTTTTTAAAATATTTTTGGGTTTACTTAAATTTATAACTCAAACACATATTTATTCTACTTCTTTGCATAATTAATATACTGTATGCCTACTAATACGAAACCCGACAACATGAACTTCATCACAATTTGCGCAAGTTAACCGGTCAAAATGAAATTTTGTATACTTGATTTTCATACATATAATTGGAACTAATTTGGGGGGATTATATCGAAAATATTTCAACGTTGAAAATAAGGACCCCAACCCCCTTCTATAATATATATATATATGCATGTTTTAAATAAAACAATAAAAATGTCGTTTTCAGTATTTTGGTTTTGGTAGTGAAGCTCAATACACATTTTTATCTTTTTTAGCGATTTTTTTTGGACCACTAAATAACAATATGGAAATGTTTAATAATTCCCTATCCCTAATATTATCGTGTTCTGTGTCAGTATAGGTACACAATATACGAGAAGAACGGATTATACAAAGTTATTTAATAATTATATCAGTGCAAAATATCTATGCTATTTCTTCGGTATTTGCGATTATGTATATAATATGTAATAATGTGTACAATGTATAATATATACATCACTGTACATAATGTATAACGAATACCTACCGAGAATATCGATTAATACAGGTAAGATATTATATTATACATATACCCGATAAATATTATTAGTAAAATGCCTGAAGGAAATCACTGGAGTATGATGCACTCGTATTGTGTCATATTATTATTTTCAACTAAAAACGTGTCGACGTATAAAATCGTTGGTTATATATTATATTTATATATTTATGTATCCAAGTATACCTATTTATATAGTACTTTCTTTACACTCCGCCGTGGGGACTAAATGATGTCGATTACGTCTACCGAAATTTACTAAATATGGCCATTAACTATAGTTAAAATGTTAGAATAAGTAAAAAAATCTTTATTTTTTTTATTTTTTTTTTACTTTTTAACTCAATTATTTAATTTTTTTTTTTACAATTACTTATGTCACTAACAATTATAATACATCTAATTTAATTTTCATTATATTAACTTGAACGTTACTTTTATGTTGATTTTTATACCATCAACATAGTTAAATTAACATATTGGAAACAAAAAGTTCATGACACAGCATATTTCAATCAAGATTCAAACATATAATACTAATTAATTACTCATATATAGGTAGTACAGATACTTCCTATGTATATAATTTTTTTTTTTTTAAGTACACCGCATATAGGGACGTATAACACTTTTTGAAAACAATTTAAAATTGGAATACTAATAATATTGGTTTAAATGAAAAGTAAAAAACGAACTCTTTTAACTGAGTTACGCTAATATTTTTTATTATTTTCACTTCAAACTTAATGGGTTAAAATTATTTTTGATATTTATTAACTGACTTTTAACTGGAGGGTTTAGGATTAATTTGGGTTAATTTTTTCATTAATACGTTTATTATTCATATAGGTAAAGTGACACTGTATACCCAATATTATTGGGCAAAAATTATATTTTGACCCTGAGCTTGGCCACAAAAGTAATGTTTATTGGAGCAATATTACTATATTATACATATTGATTAAATTTTCGAAGTAAAAATTAGATAATTTTACAATTAAGGAAAAATTTTAGGAAAGAATCGCGAAAAATCGTCAAGCATTAAATTTCCTTACATACTGCACAATATTATATGCAATAATTAATGTACCTACCTACTTTATATTTATATTACGGACTGATATCTGCAATTGTAAAAATTTACTTAACACTTTAAATTATACTCTGATCCTGATCCAGAATAAGGAATCTATAGTCGTTTTACAATGATGTTTATTTTTTTTCTGCAGGAAATAACATTTTGACTAGAAGACTTAATCTAATCATTACACATGTGTCTACTTTACGATAACAAATTTGATCAAGTTTATTTGAAAAGGTTTATTGTAACTGGTAAAGAAATACTACTAAAAAACAACAATTAACATTTAACGGATTATTCTAAAAACTTTATTTAAAAATTTTAAATTTTCACAGAATATGTATTTTATTGTTATATATACGAATTGCGATTTTTTTTTTTTTTTTTTTTTGACTAGTATTAAAAATTATGTCATAAGTATATTACGAAAAGCTCCGCCAAAAATAATTTTAATAAAAATAAATATTAAATTAAAACATACACTTCATTCATCATCAACCAGTATTCTATCCGACGAGCTAAGTACTTCCGTCCTCTATACTGACCGAATTTTTTTCTTTCACATAATTTCCTATACTTTATTCGAACAGTATTTGTGAAGAAATATGAAGCTCAGAAGATCATAATGATCAAATGTTTGTTCTTTGTAGTATATAAATGTACTTATATGAATAGAAATATGTTTCATATATCAATTTTGTACAGTAGAATTGCGTGTTTTTCTTTTGTCATTAAAATGGATTATTTGTTCAGTTATACTGCAGAAATCTAAACTTTCTTGAATGAAACGAAAAATCACTCAAATCGTGGAAAAATTAATTTACGTTATACACTTCGAACGTGGACAGTGTGGAACACCCCGAACCCTGCAGCATCCTATAATACATATAGATGATGTCCGAGTAAAATGGAATGAGTACAAAAAACACTACTTTCGGGAAACTAAAAAAAAAAAAAACTGTCAAAAACATCCAAGAGTTAAAAGTTTTTATCGATATTATCGCTAATGAACCCACAACGTTTATTGTTTTTTCGCGACGATTGAATGTGAACTATTAAAATCTAAAAGAATTTGCGATAAAATAAAAAAAAAAAGGCAGGGAAGCACTTCACATTTTGGATAGGATATATGTAGGGGAAGTCGGTGCATTGTCGCTTCAGTCCTGGGACAGGATGAAGTTTATTATTTCGAATTTGATAAAATCGATAAAAACGATTCTGAGCGAAGCTTCGGTATAATATTATTTAAAAAAAAAATAGATAATTATGATAATTTAATTTGTTATTTTGTTATATTAAAAATTTACTTTCATTTTACACCGTATAAAAGGTAGTTTTGAGTGCGGCGCCTGGGCCAAGTGAATTTTTTTCCACAACCTATAAGTATACGTAACATTTACACCATATAAAGTTAGTTTAAAATTTATCACACTGTATAATAGGCTGTATAACATTACAAGGTTGTTTTTTAAACCCTTTACTCTATATATGGCAATATGTAATGAAAAAAATGTCAATATACATTGTATATATAATGTATAAGTCTGTATACGGTGTAAGTAAGTTATACACCGTGTGGTAGGTAGTCTGTATATAAGTATAGATATAGTATATACATATAGTATATGACTATATACATCGTATAATTGCAAGATTTTCCCAACGGAAACTACTGGGAAATTGGAAGAATGCTATGTATACGGTACCATCTATACAGTCGATTTCATAACAATATCATCATATACCTACTATAGCTAAAGGATCCTCCTCGGCTCGTTCTCGTATAGTAAATTTGTTATAACAGAGAAAAAATAAACATCGTTGTAAAACCACTAGGCCCCTCGCTATACGCTCGGAATCTAAAAAATAAATTTGTTAAAACGTTACTTGTCCTCTTTTATCCGTCCGTGTATAAATATAACACTGCAGACGCGCACCACCTATACGTATATAAAGACCAAGACCAAGACCAAGACTGTACTAGAGCTAGCAAGACGAAGACCAAGATTTTACTATTTCATAGCAAGACTGAAATAAAAATGTATGCAAGACCAAGACCAAGACTTGACTGCAAGACCCTTGCAAGTCTTGCTTTTAAATAAAATAAAAATTAACGAATTAAATACATCATTTATTGCGTTTTTTTCTTGGTATACATTATTTATAATTCCACACCAAATTTACAGATTTCCCGTTATGCAAAATCATCAATATCCTATATTGTAATATTTTTGGAAATGATTATCGTTTATCGAATATACGGGTAAACAGATATTCTGCTATTTCTTGAAAGTTCGGTGTTATCAAAAACAGTCAACTACACAGGTATCTACCTAATTATTTTTTGTGAACGGATGGGGGGGGGGAGGAATTACCCCCATTGCTCCCTGTATCCCCCCTTGTGTACGTATAAATAAATTATTTATTCTTATTTATAACTTTGGTTAAAAAAAAAAAAAAAAAAAATCGAGACCGCAAGAATCTCGCAAGACCAAGAGCAAGACTGCCCCATGGTCTCCGGGTTTCGCGTACACACTATGTATACGAAATGACCGTGTAAAAGACATACGTTTGCCGGACGAGGGTCGTCGTCGATCTGGTGATTGATCGTCCGCGGAAGGGATCACGCGGTGTCCGCGCGCACACGGATACGATTGATAGGGGGTGAGTTATAGGGACGGGGGATGGGGTGGTCGGTGTGAAAAAAAAATTTGCACGTATACGTCCACGGAGGGGGGAGGGGGGGGGGAGGCACATCGACGGGCCGTAACACCCTATCGTGCAGTGGCGGCGGACAACCCGCACGTCTGCCAGGGAATACGAGACGTGCACGTGCGCGTCCGCTCCCGCTGGGTCCGCGCGTTGGCACGCCGACAATGGCGGCCGGTCGCGACGATATACGCCGCGTATTTTTAGACGGCCGCCACGGGCGTTCGCGCGGCACCCAAAATTAGAGAGACACGCGCGATTTGTCACGGAGGTAAACGGACAATATCCCGTGCGCGTGTGTCGTGTACGCGTACGCGCGCGCGCGTGTGTGTGTGTGTGTGTGTGTCGCGTAGTGTCACGTGAACGCGTCGGTCGTAGTAATAATAATAATAATATGTTACTGAACTCTGCGGTCGGATCACACAGGTGTGTACCCGAAACGGAGCGTGAAACATTATATTCGCCGAACCTATACATTATACATGTGCGTATTATGATTTAGTAGCGGCTCGTGGGTCAAGTAGTATCTGGTGAGACCATAAAAAAAAAAAATATATACCACTCATTAAGAGGACACCCCATTTTTAAGGGGTTTTGTACAGGCGGTTTTTTAGATATCTTAAGAAAAATGAAATTCTATAACAATCGAAAAATATTTTAATATAATTTAAAAGTGATTAAAAACAGTCCCGCGTCAATACTATTTTTTTTTTTTATTATGGTATAATCACGATATCTGTTTAAAAATACGTTTACGCGAAACAAATAAAATGGCTTTACAAAGTGATTTTAAAGTCATAGAACTTCTTATAAAATTTGTAGACGACAACATTTCAGAGATAACCCCCCCCCCCCCAATGGGGTTTTACAATTTTCTAAATATTTAGTTCGTTATCAAAAGCACAAAATACTATTTTTTTCCCTCGTTTTTAAGACACTATATAACTTTTTTTAAAACGTTTTATTTGAAAAACCGCCGATGAGGTTATCCCCAAAATATGGTTCTCTATCCGTTTTATAATAAGTGTTTTAACTCTTAAATTATTTTAAAATGCCATTTCATTTGTTTTCCGTAAACATGTTTTTACCGTTGAAAATCTCTATAATATTATATGAACAATATTTATTTACGTTATTTTCTTTGAAATGTCGATATAATAGATAGATAGATATATAGGTAGAGCCTATATGGATAATAAAGAGAGTGACCAACTACGTGATGATTTTCTATGGGTCTACTGTTATCAGTTGTTATGGACGCCATTTTTCGTCCAAACGTCATTAAAATAGCGTACATAAACATGCGATTTTGACGTTTTTGAAATAAAATATAAAATTTCCCATGTATTATTCAAAAGTGATCAGGTAACGAATTTCTATTATATTCTGATATGACTTAATGTATTTTATTATATTTAATACACTTTTTTAGAATGCCTTCATGTTGTGCGTTTGGACTGCACGAATCGCAGTAAACACGGGCATATAAGTGGGTTTTAAATGTCTTTAAATCTAATTTTTTATCCTAGAGCTATGGTCAACTTTTTGCCTGCATTATTTCAATGGAATTTTTTAGTGTCCAACTTCTGACAACATTCCCGTAAAATTTACGCGCGAATTATATTGCACGATAAATGGTGGCTTATCACCGAGTTGGCCACTCTCTTATTATCTAGGCTCTCTAGATATAGGTGTAGATAGATATGGCTAAATGTCGTGGTATGTCTATACCGTAGAGTAATATAGAGGTGGCGTTACGTCTGAAAAGTGACGCTGGAAATGGTAATAGTTGACAGTTTAACCACTAACCAAAAACATGATATTGTGTTCCGAGTTTCCATATTACCGTATCACTAATACGGCTATAATTTTCTGTGCAACAAGTAGCTGTATTTGAACTTTGAAAATAATATAGTTATTTTAACCAAAAATATATGTTATACACTTATACCACATACTATACGATACATATAATCTGTGCTTATAATTGTAAAGTATATTCTAATCATATATATATATCATTTAGATACTGTATATTATATATGATTATCATTTATATATTTTTCATTTCGTTTTACCTATAGATATTTATCTGTGGTTTTACCTACTATAAATGCTAATGCTTATCGGACATACCCGTTGTTAACCATAGCTAAATTTAATATAATTTATGGTCTTTCTGTGATCATATCAAGAATATTGTTTTTCACAATATATTATACCTACCTACGTTCTACAGTCTACAACTATAAATTTTTTCAATCAAAATTGAACGGCAGAAGTCACGGTACCAAAAATTGAGTACCTAGTCGATATTACGAGATAAACAATATTATTATTTATCACCACGTAGGTATTTATCACTGATAACATATAACAGACGAATCGTTTTACAATTTCATTATACGGTATTTTTGTTATTATAAACTATCACACCGTCAACTATAACCATTCCCAGCGTCAGACAAATTGTATTATAGGTAAGATACACAACGCCGCCTCTTATTACTGTATGGTCATAAGCAGGACATTAGAGCAACAGGTCCTTATCGTTTTGTATTGTTATCGCTCATATAAATTTAATTGGCGATTCCCCTTTCAAGTGAAAACTCGCAGTATTTAAATTTGTTTTCTGCCAATATGATGTACAAACGTTTTTAAATTTAACGGCTTCGTAAGGCACTAAATAATTGTTTTCTTTATAATTTGATTTTGTTTCGTGTTTCTAAGATATTTGTAACTTGTTATAAATGAGAAATTAAAAAGTAATATTTTCAATAAAATTGTATTAATTCATAAAAAACAATCAAAATAAAAATGATATAGTAATAGGACCAATTTATTAGTCATTTTAAATATGCATATAAAAATTTTTCATTTGAAGATTTTCATTTTTCCTTAACTTTTTAAAATTTTCTAAAAATGTCCTATATAGAACCCCTTAAAAATGGCCGAGCTGACATTCTGAGATAATTTTTCTTTTCTTTTCAGATAACAACTTTTTGTCAAGAAAAACTAGTCCAATTTCTTCGCATTCACACTTTTTGGAAAGATAATTATATCTTGATGACCATAAATAGGTAGTTTTTCATTTTATTTTGTGAAAAAAATTCTGAAAATGGCGGGAAAATTAGAAAACACGCGTTCATTAACATTCTCTGACTATAGATAAAATTATTACATCGACTTGCAGATTATTTTCTCCATCTGGATGCCCTTAGATTGAAATGGAATATTATGGAGGTATTATAATATACTTTTGGAACAATAGAAAATCATTAACCATTTCGGTAAGCACCAAAAAATATTAATATTATAGTATACAGGGTAATTTTTTATATTATAAAACAGTCAACAGCTCGGAAAATGTAAATGATTTTTTTGACATTTTTTCAGAAAATTATTTGTCCACTTTATTCTATATTTTTCTTAAAATTTGTATACTCCTCCTTCATTTATAAAACTATATCAACTTTCAATTTTTAAATGGCAACCTTTGGTTTAAGTTATAAATTTTTGAAAAAAATATTTTGATAAGAATCTACACGTTTTTTTTTTTTTTTAAATAAATAAATTACATAAATATTTCCCGAGTAATGAATATTCAAATTTTTATAACATGGAGGAGTAAATAAGTACTGTATGACATTTTCAATATATATTAATGTGGTATGTCCGGTTACATGACTGTCTGTGTAGTAATATGAGGTGTATACTTTAAATTTCCCCAGATACCCTTGTCACAGATACTGTTATTTTTCGTGAACTACATCAAAATTACCGGTAAACACCTATTTATTGTATATCTATAAATATATGGTATATATAATTTATCTATGGTAAATACCAGGTTTTTCAGTGTTTTTTTACCAATTTTGAGATTTTAATATAATGCCATTATAACAGTATTATTATTATGCTTAAAGTCCTGAATCCAAACTGCCATGGTTCGTTATTAATATTGTTATACTTAAAAACTTTTAGCGTTTATTATTAACATAATAGCTTATGGCTTAATTTCTTAATAGTTCCCTTGACTCACCTGATGATCTATCCTCAATCTCCTTCCGTTTTCCCACCCATAATATAAGAATCCACTGTTTTTTCCAACTTCCTCATCATCACAACCTCATATGGACAAAATCATGCTATACATGAATGCTAAGGAATCTAGATAAGTTTAGTCCTGACCTAATTTTTAGCTAGTAATCTATAACTATAATTATTGTTGTATATATCTTTATCTTTTATCCTGTATATATGTATATTTCTAACCTGTATTTGTAATATTGCCCGTTTCAGTGTAATAAAATAGAATAAAATAAAATAATTAATAATATTAATTATTGTCATATACCTATTATTTATATATCTCCATTTTTAAAATTTAAAATATATTATTATAAAAAGTATTAACCAAAGCTTAAAAAGGAGGGTGGTCACTCCAAAAATCAATCCCCCTCAAAATCACCCTTACAAAATTGAAATCGAAATAAAAACTGAAAAAAAAAAATAGAAAATAATATTGAAAACTAAAATCGAAACTGAGAAAAAATAGAAAACTGCACGTTATTGTAAATTAAAATCATAACCGAAAAAATTGGAAAATGGTGTTGAAAATTAAAATCAAAACCAAAAAAAAAAAGTATAACCAACAATGAAAATTCAATTTAAATCGAAATATTGTATTTCGGTTTCATTAAAAAAAAAAAATAACTTAATTGCACGTGATATTATGTTTCGTTACTATATTGTATAAATTTTTTTTTAAATAAAATCTGTGGACATCTGTATATATATACCATTATTTTAAAAATGCCGGTCAGTAGATTGTGGAATCACTATTCGCTTGTGGGACAGGATACTCGTGGTGGATGTACCACCAGTGGCATTGCATTTGAAAGCAATGATTAATCATTTCTTTGATTAAAACGATCAACCTTATATTAAATTATCTTTAAGTCCTTAATAAACCTATAATTTATCGACATTTTCGCAGTAGTATTATATTTATATAATTAACCGACAACTGATATTTACCGCACTAACTACGATTGATTGTGCGGTTTAGCGTAGGTATTATATAATTATTATATACAAAATAGGTACGTACATTGTATCAGTGTTCGGAAAGTTCACTTGAAAATTAAATTCGTTCAAGTTCACGTTCATTTTTTTATAAATTAACACGTTCACGTTCACGTTTTTTGAAAAAATGAACGCGTTTAAATTTTTATTTTATATTTATGAATCACTTACATGGAGTCTGTATAATATGAACCTTTATAAAATTAATTATTTATACTTTTTGTATAAAACATATAAACATCTACGTATCAATACAAAAAAAAAAAAAAAAAAAAAAACATAATTTAGAATTTACAGCATAAAAAGATATAAAGTATCTATAAAAATTATATTTTTAATATCTGACACGATATTTAGTTCGGAAAAATTAAATTTGTAAATTAAACTATTTTAAACCGTTCAATAAGGATTTTTAATGATAAAATTAAGCATATAGCAGGCATATGGCCGTGGGAAGGGACCGGGCCTCCTTCGAAGTCAGCAACCCCATTAGATTTTTAGCGTTTTGAAAAAAAACTTCGTCAAAATACGGTGAACCAATCCATATATGCGTGCATAGGATTTAGTGTTAGATGCTTTAACTAACAATTAGCACAAAGTACATAGTATCATATAATCAATGATAGTATATAGTATATAGGTACCTATAATAACAAACGGTACGTTGTTTTTTCATCAAAATGTCGCATTAATATAGACAAGACTTCAAATTTCAGTAATTCGTTTTTTAAAGGATCAATTTTGGAGGGTGTCAATGGGAGAAAAATGACAAAATCTAATTAGATATTATGATATATGTCGATAAAAGAACATGTGCATTTTTTTTATAAAAACAATTGTAAAGTCAATTTAAGTAGGTATTTATTTGTTATAATTTTTTTTTGTATTTTTGATCATTTACATTTAATATCATTAATACATTTCTCACTCCTATACTAAAATCGAGAATACGTTTTAGATTTAGCAAATTCACTATTTGTTGCACCCTAGATTCAATATTGTTTTTGATATTATTATTATTATTATCATTATTGAATAAATAAATAAATTATTAATTATTCTTATAATTATTATTTAAATTGTTACACAATGTGTATGGTGTAATCTACTAATTTCCTGATAGTAGCTAAATGTGATCAGAATGGTATCTACTTTGAAGAAATTATTTTTCAATTTTCTAACTTTTTCAACATACACGTAAGAAAAAACTAAACCGGGAAGGCCAAAAAATAACACGTTTAATATCCTCAAAACTCCGAAAAATTGAGTTTTGAAATGTAATATTTTTACAAAGTACTGTATTTCATTATTGTAATATATTAAATTTAATTATATAAAAATCAGATATTTATGGATATACATAATAACTGCAATTATTGAAATACAAATCGTTCGATATATGGTACCATAATAACCTTGATTTTCTCTTTCCTATATACACTTAATTTAAAACCATGTGTTGTAACTTGTAAGCTTGTTTGAAGTTAAATATTTCTACACATCCTGGTAATATATATATATATTCACTTGGAAAATTATAAAAAAATATAAAA
Source organism: Pemphigus obesinymphae (assembly GCA_025469235.1). Taxonomy (NCBI): domain Eukaryota; kingdom Metazoa; phylum Arthropoda; class Insecta; order Hemiptera; family Aphididae; genus Pemphigus; species Pemphigus obesinymphae. The sequence goes on from JAIPRL010000219.1 coordinate 140,184, forward strand.
TATTCTTTATTAAATGTGTGCGCGCATATATATAGCTGATTTCGAAAATAGACATCTCAATTATATCTTTAATATTGTTTATGAAAAACTTGGTAATAAATAAAAATTCTAAAGTATTTTAAAATTTTAAACGTATTTATTAAAGAAACGCGTCTATTTTCATTTTTTTTTTTCATATTTTATTCTCTGCCATTTGTTACTATAATTGAATTATGTCGAAAAACCATCTAAAAACGCGCTCAGAAAACCTACATTCTACCAGATTCCAAGGTTTTTCTCGGGTATAAATAAAATGGTCTGAATATAAAATGTAAAAACATTTACTACCACCCGCCAGGTACAAACCTACCTATTTATATCAAGTGATTTATGAACGATTTTGGCTCAAGGATCCATACATAGTCATCTGTATATATTCCGTATATTTCTTGCGAGTAGAATCACAAAAATCACATTGATCACTAAAATTTTATATCTCCTATTTATACATTATTTCGTTTGTTGTATGATGTCATTGGAATCACGACGTTTCGAATCAGTAGACCGGGAAATGTTATTGTTTTTCTGCATATTCTGTTGCTATGAAATACGCATAAATATCTCGTAAAAAAAATCGATAAATCTATTTTAATGTTCAATAATTATGAAATATATATACTCAAAGTTAAATTCTATAATTAATGTAATACTTTAGAAACAAAAGTGTGTTCATAGTACCTACACTTATTATGGATATTATGTTCCAAAACCAAGCGTTTAGAAGTTGGAACTTTAGTGTGTATTCAAATTCTATTTTGAAAAAAACAAAAAATAAAAAATGTATACGTCAGAAAAGATTTTTAAATAGAATTTAAACCTCAGCTAAATATTTTTGTGATGAACTTTTATAATAAATTCTATTTATATTCTATTATATTCGGTCAATAAGAATTCAATAGTTCCTTTAGAGGTTCCTCGAATACTTAATATTTCCGACACTTCAATGTTAGTGTTAAAAAAATTAAAACAAAACTCAAATTCGGTTCTTCTTAATTATTCGATTCCAACTTGCTTGAAACATCTTATGACCCTAAGCCGATGATATCCGATACTCGTTCAAATAAATTATGAAAAGAATTTATATATTGTGTTAAAATTTACAAATATTGAATATTTCAAATACTTTTCAATACCAATATGTGTATATATATATAGAATTTTGAAGTATTAAGGATGAAATAATATCGATTGTCTAGACCCCAGATAGGTACTTTATACGCACAGATATACCTATATGCAATGGCCAAAAATATGAATTAATTAATCGTATTTTATATTTTGGAATACAAACCAATATAGTAGTTTGGATAACTTTTTTTTCATTTATTTGAAATACAAATACAAAACATATAACCGGTTTTGGAAGAATTTTGTATGTATATATAAATAACTTAAGGGAAAATATTTTAAATTATCATTCTCTATTATATATATTATATTATATTATGTAAAGAATATTAGGGTTTAAAAAAAATTATTAAGATGCCACTGTATCAGAATTTTACCATTTTAAAAATATTCAGCTCATTGTCAAATGTACCTATACAAAAAAACGATATTTTGACATTTTTAAGTCACTACACATTTTTAATAATTGATATTTATTTGAACAACGCATATAGTTTAATCTTTTAAATTCTATTATCTATCGATTTCATTAAAAGTGTTTTAATTATAAAATAGATTTTTAGTTCCTTTTCTTTGGTTTTTCCTGAACGGGGGCGTCAAAAAAGTACCTATACGCATGTCGGGCGATTAATAATGATAGTGTATACTGTATACGATTATAAAAAACAAATAACACAATTCACAAACATGAAAACTTCAAGTTAGACACCGGTTGACTTTTATTCTTGTTAATTTTATTGCGTGATAAAATAATATAAAATAACGTGTACTTACAATACCATCTATAAAATTGTTACTTCTCGTCATAATAAAATATGCAACCATTAAATTCATTGAAATTACAAGTATGTACCTACTATAAACTAACCGTAATTATTATTGTTTTACGGATCCAATTATATATTTTCTGAAAGATACAATTGTATATATATTATTCGTAAAAAATCATAAATTGACCTACGGATTACTGATTAGAGTCCTATAGGTAGGTACGCCATTTGGCTGAAACAGTACCTACCTATAATATAAAATTCAAGGTTTTCAAATGTAATTAACCCAGACCCGTCTTGACATATCGCTTAATTTAATCTACGATAGCTCATAAATGATAAAATCCTTCTAAATTACAAAAAAATCTACATAATAAATGGATTTTCAGATCAAATGATGGAAATGTAAAATTATCGAATCACATTTTTACTGAAAATTCAAGTTAATAAAATTCCAATTCAAATTCGTTCTACCTACTTTAATGAATTCTATCACCAATATGGTTTATAATCAAGAGTGTTTTTATATACATAAGTATATACATATTTATATAGAGAAGTTTCTGTTTTAAGATAAAATATTTTGTAGTTTTAAATGTAATACCTATTGTTGATAAAAAAAATAAGGATAACTTAATTCATGACAAAAATAAAATAATACAGAGTAATTTAAAATCTGTATCAAAATAAAATTTTTTAAAAAATATTTCAAAATTTTGACATCATGTGTGCATTATTTTAACATCAAAATGTATAATTTTTTACCTAATAAGCTGTGTCATTAAAACACTATCACATAGCTTTAATCAAAAACAACTTTGTTAATTATAAATAATTAACTGTTATGAGAATATAATTTTTATTTTAACTAAATATATATTAAAATGGTATACATTTTCTATGGTGTGGAAATAATAACTAATATTATGGAGTTTAAAAAACAATTTCAATTTCATATTTAAAAAAAAAAATTTAAAAAGTCATAAATCTCCTCGCTAAAGGAAATTTTTGAATAAATTGTTTACCTATTTGTTTTTAGATTCTAAGCGGAGCGAGGAATCTATTGAATTACCATGATGTTTATTTTTTATATTTTCTTTTTTTTTAGTGGGCAACTTTTCAAACAAAGAAATAGAGGTGGAATTTTGGAATGTGTATGTTAACGAAGCAAATTGGTTCTAGATTGTACTTTTGAAAAGTTATTTTTGGATTTTTCCAACAAGTTTCCTTATACTTCAAGAAAAACTACTTTTTAACTGTGTTTAAAAATGTATATGTCAGAATGCAGTTTTATACAAGTGCAAGGAAAATAACAAAATACTTATTAGTGTATACATATTTATACATATACATGTTCATTTCCTCCGTTTTTTAATGATACACACAAAAGTTTTTTTTTAAGCTTTTAAAGATAATTTAAAGCACTTAATATCAATTAATTTATTTTCACTTTTTTATTTTTGAAATACTAATTATATTATTTCTTTGGTAAAATTTAACCTCGAACATTTTTAAATAATAAACAAAAGATTAATTTATATATAGTTGTATGTTTCACAGTATAATTTTCTTTATGGCTTAATAACTTAATGGCTTTATTGTCGGTTAATACAGATGGCTAACCCTGAATAACTAAATTATTATGCACTTAATCATAAATATAATAAGAGACGTTAAATAAATCTAAAATAAAACGAAAAAGTTACTTTTATTAAAATGTTTATATGTATTTTTATCACTATACCTTCAGTCTACTCGTTAATTATCAACTGAGAATACTATCATAATGAGCTCATAACTTGAGGCTGATAAGACGTTGAATCACACAAAAAAAAATGTATAATAGATGACACCATGTTCTGGAGACACATGATACCCAATTTTACTAAATATCTTTAAATCAATAATTATTTACCAATTTAAATGGATCAACGCTTGGCGTATAGTGAAATTAGCTATCAATAAAGAAAGATTCATGATATTCGTTATTAGATTTAAAAATAAGTTCAGGAAATTATTTATATAAATAAAAATTCAAAAACCAAATAAAGATAATATACGTTTTTGTGAATTCATTTTTTTAGTTGACAGTTATGTAAAAAAATCAAACCGTCACTGAATAACATTTTCCGTCTTAATATTATATTTTGTAAAGATTAGAAGTTAGAACTACTCGTATACCTATTATAAATGGAAAATTTTCGAAGAAATAACGATATTTGTTAAAATGTTTAAAATCAAAATTCATTTTATTCTTCACATTATTTTATTAATAAATAATAAAAAATGAATGATAATATAATATAATATAAATATATAATTTTAAGCATTTTAAACCTAATCTATAGATAGCCTAACTTTACTCATTATTTATTATACCTACGTACCTATATATTACAGATAAATCGTAACACTAATAATTACCAGAAATAAATACCAGAGTCAGCTAATTATACCAGAAGAACCTATCTATATATATACTTTCAATGTCAAGTAAAAATAACTGAATTTTCGTTTAGATAAATATAAATATAGTTAAATAATTATTTTCCTGATAGTTGATAATATTTTGAAGTTAAGGTACTAGGTAAATGTCTTTTATTAATCATTCATCTTTTATTCGCACGTCGAACACTTTATACGTACAATATTAATTAGAATGAAAAAAAAATCTTTCGCATTGCCTGCATATTTCTCTTAAATTTTGTACAATATCTCTGTTATAACAGACTTAAACGCATTAATAGTAAAATATGATCAGTGTCATCGAACAAATGAATGGTTAGCGTTGTAAAAGTATATCTAGCCAAACAATATGTGATGTATACGATATACGAATATTGTAGATGACAAACTTCTTCTGTATTACTATTTAAGTAATTAAGAAATTTAGAAAGGAAGTAGAGGATTTTTCCAATACATGATAAGAACCAAAATTGTTCGTATGTTTCAGTGTTATCAACAATGATAAATAAAATCGCATATAGTTCAATACAATTCAATACAATTGGCGAGAAAGATTTATGTGAATAGAACGCATAATTACAAGTATTTTGTATTTGTACAATGAACCTAAACTTAATTTTAGTAGTTTTATTTAAAAAAATGTATATTGTTATGTAAAAATCATTTTTATCAAATATTTAATAAATGTTTCCAAATCCACCGCTATATGTATTCATCTGTTTATTTAGCTGTTCAAAGAAAATTATGGGCTTCACTGAACAAGTTCGTGTGGGGGCCAATATATTTTATTATTACGAAACCCAATTTAAAAATGTATAGTATTTTTAATTATTATAATATTATTGTTTTTTAAATGTTCTGTAAACTATATAATTTCTACTATAATGTTTATTATAATTATATAATGTTTACATAGTATATATCCATATCATTTGGTATTTTCATAATATCTGGTATCTATAACATATATTATTTTTAAAACATTATTCAAGAAATCATACAATAATATAAAATTTCTCAACATTAATTTTTGAAAAATTTTAGATCGGTATTTTGGCCAATAATTATGATCATATCACCTTTTCATATTATCAGTTATCGCGGTTAACTATACATCAATTATTCCCATATATTCCATTCATATTCTGTTTATCATATATCGTTATACTCATGACAAAATAAACAGGTATGACAGCAACTTTCCGATTTCGAGGGTAACTGCGCAAAAATGGCGTCCGTCATGCTCCGCATCTGATTGGCTGAGAATTGATCACATGACTAATCAAATAAGATGAATTTGTTTTACGATAAACCATAGACATATAATCTTAATTATATGTCTATGCGATATACGATTAATAATTAATAAATATACTGATAAGGAGCAAGCCGACAGCCATTTTGTGCGTATCACAAAGTTGCTGACATACCTGTTTATTTTGTCATGGTTATACCCATGACAAAATAGATAGGTATGTCAGCAACAATACGAATTTTAGCCCGATTTGCGCATTCCCACTTTTTCCCATATATTATGTTCTCTGTTTTTCATTCTGTGGTGACAGCTTGGAAATGCGTGCTCGATATAATTCCTATTGTAACCAATGAGAGACGGAGAACTTAATACACGGTAAAAAGTAGGGATACTTCACAGAGATGTGCGTATCACAATATTGCTGACATACCTATCTATTTTGTCATGGTTATACCTAAGTTTTCAACGAAAACGTAATAACGCACCTGATAATCTTTATCTATAACGTATGTTATAATGCATACAATACGTTCATCATATTCTAATAATATATTAGCACACTTATTATTGCAGAACAAACTAGTGCCTACAATGTATATTTTATGTATATTTTGTGATATATCGTTCGATGATTTTCGACTATAGGAGATATGCAGTTTATTATTTTAGTCAACTAATCGCAGCTGTCTCTATAGTCTATGTACAACTGCATATTATTCCTTAATCAGATCGCGCTTGTTTGCAACATCGACATTGTGTTCTGGTTTGTTTTTATTTTTATTTTTGCTCGAAATCCGAAAACACGATGACACGGTGGAAATAATAGCACTGCACGCGCGGGTCGGAAACGAATTAATTTCGAAAACGAAAACTGTCGGCCGCTAAGTGCGTCGTCGTAGGTGGCTGCGACTTTATATTATAGTAAACATCGCGCGCCCAACGTGTAAATGCAAATACGCTCAAAACGATAGTCACGTTGACATTACAATAATATAGCGTTATTTCAAGCTCCAGAAAAAAAAAAAACAAACAAAATTCTAAAGACGTTTTTCAAGCACTACACACGTCTGTAAACACATTATTACAGATATTAATATTGTGTAGTTAACGATATGGAAAATACGGAAAGAAAAAAAAAACAGCCGGCAAATAAAATTAATTGTTTTCTATACGATTTATCGATTTTTCTACACGTATAGACACGGGACGTGATAAAATACTTGTCGTCGGCATATATATATAGGATCGGAAGAATTATCGCGTATAAGAGATATATGCAACTGCATAATACGCGTATATGTATACCTAGTCGTGTGTGCATATTATACGCATGAATCGTACGCGACCGCATGTGTACGGATTTCGGCGCAGTAATTACGATTAATGGACGACAGCGAATGGTATATACGGCGCAACGAGAACACGTCAAAGTATCTAATTTCCCTGGACGGTCGGCGAATTTATTTAATGTTATTATCATATAATCCGCGCCGGTCGTCTTGTAATCGTATACGTAGAATTCGATTACTGTTCGTATTTAAATACCATTCTATATATATAAACACTCGCTTCTGGCCAAATTATGTATTTCTGGAATACCCATTTTATTAAATTCCAGTTTATTATCAACTCAATAACTTAACTATATATAGATAATATAATATAGTGTACCGTAAATAATTAACCGAATTGCCTATAGTTAAAATATCAGCGAGATAGTATTAGAATTGTACGACCTATACGATTTAAATTTCGTTCGTTCGTACTATTTGGTACATTAAAGAGATGATTTGGATTTTGGATTTTCATTGTACTCTCTTCTTAAGAAAAACTACCGATATTGACGAAAATTGTTTATAATTTTGAAAATCACAATTAATTAACTTATTGTAGTTACCGATACATATACATGTGCTCACCATTTTTCTCTATATATTCGATACCCAGTCCATTGTTGCATTCCCATCCACAAATCTTGTGTATTTATCTGCAACGTCTTCCAAATAAAAATAAAATAGAATAAGTTAGATAAATACAAACAAATTAAATATCGCTAAAAATAGAATATATAGGCACAAAAACAAGTTATGAAAGCCCACTCTACTATAGCGTGTTAAAAGTTAACCTAAATCCAGTGGCCAGTGTACACGAGCACGTGCCTCATACAAAAGAAAATTATTTACCAAAAATTTTAATTAAATAAAACATATAATATTTCGTCAATCATATGGGCAACCGATATAAATGACAACTACAGAAAAAAAATGCGAATTTCCAAGTGATCAATCGTATAATACAATATTATTAGTTATATTATTGTCAGTTAATACAGATGGCTAACTTGAATAACTAAAGTATTGTGCATTTAATTATAAATATAATAAAAATACGTAAAATAAAACGAAAAAGTTACTTTTATTAAATGTTTATATGTATTTTTTTCACTACATTCAGTCTACACGTTAATTATCAATTGAGAATACTATTATAATATGGGCTCATTACCTAGAGCTGATGACACATTCAAGCATACAAACAATTTTGTATTTTAGAGTACACCATGTGCTGGAGGTACATGATATCCAATTTTACTAAATATTTTTAAATTAATAATTATTTACCAATATAAACGTGTTAATGTTTGGCATATAATGAAATAAGTTAATAATGATGTTCGCTATTAGATTTAAAAAAACAAAAATTAAGTTCATGAAATTCTTTATAGAAATAAAAATTCAAAAACCAATTAAAGATAATATAAGTTTTTTGTGAATTCATTTCTTTTTTTAGTTAACAGTTTATATATGAGTAGATATACAGTAGATATTATATTTTAAAAAGTTAGAATTACTCGTATATTATAAATGGAGAATTTTCAAAAAAAAAATAACGATTTTGTGATGAATTTTATACAGTAAGAGTAGTAAAGGAAATGTATGTTGAAGAAAAGAGAGAAAGAAGAGGTAGGGAGTGTAAAATGACGTGGAAAATTATTATAAGTGAGGAGGATGTGGGTGATCGAGTTCTGTGGAAGTTGAGGACAAGAGTAGCTTATCCCATATAGTTGGGAGAGAGACAAAGAAGAAGAAGATTAATGTATTGTTATCATAACAATAATATTATATCTACCAATTAACAATATTTTACCAATAACAACCGATATATTAGCATTGAACGGATCATATATATATAAATTTAAATGAATAAAAAATTTATAATTATTTGAATAGATACTAATGTACTACCAAAAATAACAATTTTTATGACGATAGTATTTGAAACAAAATTATATTGGAGAATAATTATTGTAGAATAGGTACGTTTTAAAAATGCCAATGATATTATGAATCTATATAGGTATCTATTATAGGCTCATATTTAATAATCACTATTCGTATCTGACAATTATTATTTATAATGCGTAATAATTTAGATACTACGTAATATATAGATTGAAATAGACAAAATATTGTAAAATTCCATAAAGATTAATTTTTTCTGTATTAAAATCACGTACGGAATACTTTTAAAAATTATTCAGAACTGTCACCTCAAAAATAACTATTGATAAATACAATGCTTATAAATCAACCCCTTCTTCAACTTCAAATGGAGTTATATGTATTAAACCATTTATTAATATGATCATTAAATTGTTAAAAAATATAATTAAATCTTGAACTCTGTATATACACTATTACCACCTAAATTTCAGACATTATTCATATTTGAAATTGAACCTATCTGATATTTATGTAAATAAAAATCGTTATGTTTATCTAATTTTATTTTATTTTTTTAAGGCCTTTAAAACCATGCATCTTGCCATAGCACAAATCCTCTTTCATTCTCCCTTATTCTCCGCTGCCTCCTTCCAATCCAGGTCTCCCTAATTTTCATCTCTGACATTTAGAAAATCTTTTCTAATTCCATCTTCCCAACGTAGCCTTGGCCTACCTAGGGGCCTTTTTCTCCTTGAGATTTTCTTGGAGCACTCTTTGTACCATTGAATTTTGTTTTCTACACGCGTGGCCCATCCATTCTAACTTACTTCATTTGATCTCGTTCACAATATTTGGTCTACTGAATATCTCCATCAGTTCTTGGTTGTGTCTTTTCCTCCATCCTTGAATATCTTGATCATATATTATATATATATAGGTCCATATATTTTGCGTAGCACTTTCCTCTCGAACACATGTAGTGTGTCTTTCTCTGTTTTTCGTAGCGTCCAACATTGTGAACCATACATGACTATTGGTCGTATGCTTGTCATATACAACTGAATTTTGACAGCTTTTGAAAGGACTCTAGAGCTCAGTAGCTTGCCTAATGCATAGTTGCAATGTTTATCCAATATCAAGATAAAATCCAGATTAGTTATATTTATTTATATATCTTAAATGAAATTTGGTCTGTTGACTTTGTTTTAATCTAAATAATTTTCATTATCTAATTCCAATACTGATTAATAATTACTTTAAACTTTAAAGTATTAGTCTTCGTGTACATATAATTTCTTATTTTATGTATGTATATGTACTTACATTCGTACATCTATTATATATATATATATATTATATTATTTACCTATATATTATATACGTCATACTGTAAAGGTTAGTATACAAAAAAAAATGTGTAAACGGAAAATATGTTTATACCTACGCGTTGACAAGAATTTGTGTGGGTTCATCCGTATAAATATAACTGTTAACATTGTCAATGTGTTTTGTAATATATATATATAAATATATATATATATACACGAGTTATCATTCCGATACAATACGATTAAATATTTTAACTATTATCACACACTTGGAGTGGCTTTTTGCCCATTTTCGTGTTTGTCTTGGTTAACGAACACAGCACACATCAAGTTACAAACAATTCACGTTTAGAGATATTATAATAATAATATATAGGCGTGTGAATATTTTATACTTTTTAGCGTATTCATTCGTCGTATTATGGGTATACATATATCATAGTATTTCATTTTAATTTATGTTTGGCTAAATTTCAAGCTGGGCTAAATATGAACTAATATGGTGTGCAAATAATTTTTTTCTATGATTACGGTAAAAAAAAATTCATTTTATTTTATTTTTTCAAGAAAATTCCTATTGTTTTGCCACACAGAGTGCACAAACGTGTACGTTTTTTTAAAATTTTGTTTGAAAATTTTAAATACTACGTGATCAAATACAGACCTACATAAATATATTTTTAATTTTTGACCTCTTATATATGACGTATTTAATACACTTCTATCTAATATTCTGGATTTGATGGTATTAAAATTAATATATCAAAATATGCATTTGGTATAATATGTATTGGTTCTTACGAACAAATTGTTAAAATATATTTCAATTTATTATACTGGAATCGAGCAGAACAGTTTTATATAATTGTATAACCGGTGATGAAATTAGATAACAACAAATTTATCTCTCTATATATACAACAACACTAAATTTTATCTATACCGATTTCATTTTATTTTTGAATCGTAGAACATATGTATTTTAAACTATTAACGAGCATATTTAAAAAAAAAATATATGGATGATTTGTAAAATATGAGAATTAGGTATATTTTAAACCACCCCTTTCTAAGCGTGAGTGTGATTATTTTATCTATCACTATTGGTCATATTATATCCCTTTAAACATAAGAGTTTAAGAGTATTATAACTCATAAGTACACAATACACATATATAGTTCATGTATTTGCATTTAAGCCATTTGCATACGTCTTGTGCAAATATACATAATAACTATTAATTTATTATTCAATATATATTATAATGAAAATTAAAAATCACAATTACTTATATTTTCTACACGAATATTAAAATTAAAAAAAAATTAATGCTTATGGGTTATTCGTAATAAGACTTATTATAATGAATATTTAAAATTTAACGAACGTTTTGTGGACATTTTATTAAATCCGCTCACATAAGTATTTTAAATGTTTAAAGATCTTTATTGTAACCCAGCATTATTATAACAAAGACTTGGTAATGATTCAGGTATATAATATCTAATATAAATCTATTTTAACGGGTTTAATATAAATATTTGTTAAATACTTACTTTATTATATATGTATACATATCTACTTTCCAAATATTTAAAAATGGGAATGGTAAATTTCATAAAGGTACTTTTTGATTCTGAGGCATTCAATAGTGGGACATTGTAAACAGTGGATCGTCAGGTAGATTTGAGGACTATTTGATAAAGGACTATGTGAATAAATATTTTGAGTTCAAAACATATTGGTACTTTGAGGTACATTTTAATTATTATATCATACAGTCCGAGTCCCCTGGATTACAATGTCTTCATACATTTAAAAACTTATATTTCAAAAACTAAAATTTGATATTATCAACGGGACTAATACTATATTATTATTATTATACAATATACACGATAGTTTGAATAAATTATATTAGTATATTTATAAAAAAAAACCAGGGGTGGCCCCTTCCATCCAAGCCTGTATTTTTCTAAAAAATTGTATATTGTGGTTTTTTTTTGTTATAAAGTTTTTTGAATATTATGACTTAGGCCGCCCCCCCCCCCCACAACCAAGTCTCTGGAGCTGCATCTGACGAAAACACATTTTGTTCACACATAAAAACTATAAAATCTATTAAAATAGTTGTATTAAAATTAATTAATTTTTCCTTAAATATTTTGACCGAAATTAATCTGACGGTCACTGATAGTATTATCAGTACAATTGAAATATGTCGTAGTACGGATATAGTAATTTTGTTCACCAAATAAAATGAAAAATAATCGTTTAATATTCATAAAATAAATATAATAAATCTACGATTATCTTATGGGTAAATATCATTAAAACTTCTTACATAATATGAACACCGATTATTATATTATAATAAAACGCGATACGAGCAATAAACTGTCAAAGTAAAAGTTTTCTTTTTATAATTCCAATTAATTAACCATATTCTTTATATTATGCGGTCTTATACTTATCATGACGATGTCAAATATACTATTAATTATTGTAGGTTTATAAATGCCAAATGATGAACTTTAATTTTAATAGTTTATATTATCTTATATAATATAACAATACACTTTTATTATATTATAATTGGTTGACAGACACGTATTTAGAAACGGGTTACCCTAACCCTATAATATAATAGTTAAATATTATTCTAAGTGTCTTTTTTTATTTATTGATTCTTGATTTAAGAGGAACGGGTATGCTATAAAATACTATAATAAATACCATTTTACAGGAAAATTCCTGTTGTCTTCGGTTTATGATTTCTTTTAAATCGATTTATTTCACTGTAAAAAGTAAAAGTAAATTTTATAGGGCTCTTTGAATCCTGGTTTTCATTTATTGTAATTAATTATTATTTATTTATATACAGTTTAATATATCTAAAAATTACATAGGTATATTTAATGCGATTTTACAGTAATATCAAGTAAAATTAAATTTTGGAATCGTAGAGCCCCCAAAAAATCTATCAGTTTCACAATAGAAAAAACCCTATGACAAAAATATTAAAAGTTAAAGATGTCAGGACTATTCCCATTATTGTGTAAAATTTTTGCATGATTTGATGTAGGTAATACTGGTTATCTCCATAGAGTAAAGGTGTTATTCCACAGCGGCCGTGCTCGCGTATTTCGAGTCCAGCGTATGAAATTAAGTTCTCCGATTGGTCAATCCATATTATCGACCAATTGATACCACAGGTTACCGTAAAGTTCAAATATTTCAACTCGATTGACGTGTGGTTACAAACTTACAGCGTTTATTGCGTGCCCATACTAGATTCTGTGATAATACTATATTATATTATATTATACCCGCAGGGGTACTCTGATTAGAGTTACTTACTAAGCCTAACGAACTCGCGGTTACCCGAGTTAACGTTGGGCCCTCCATTAATGGGGGTTTCTCGTAGGGCTAACCACCCTACAGTGTTAAAAACCTGGTTACGAAGCAACCAAATAATACGCCTCGGATGAAAAATATGGAGCTTAAGGAATTTACTACTGGAACATGGAATGTGCGAACGCAGTATAGATCTGGACATTTGACGACAGCGATATCGGAACTTGAATCATATCAACTAGATATTGTTGTGATTCAAGAAATAAGATGGCCGGGAGAAGGAAGTAAAAACAGGAAATTGGACTATATTTCATAGTGATGGTACTGGGCACCAGCTAGGTGTTGGTTTCATTGTGAATGACAGGATTGTACCTAGAATTAAGATATTCAAAGCAGTAAATGACAGATTATGCTATGTTGAAATGAAATGCCGATGGTTTGATGTAATATTAATTAATGGGTATGCGCCAACCGAAGACAAGGATGAGGAGATCAAAAATATATTTTATGAAGATCTAGATACGTTATGTGACTTAATACCGACTGATAAAGTGAAAATCATATTAGGGGATTTTAATGTGAAAATAGGACAAGAAACAATATACAGACCAACAATCGGGAAGGAAAGCTTACATAAAATCTCAAACGATAATGGTACAATATTAGTCAATTTTGCTACATCAAGAAAACTTTCCAAGTTTTATGACCATAATAATGTATTTGAACTGACTTTAAACAATTTCTTTGATGAATATGGACCAATACATGCAATTTCCATGTACAAATTATAAAAGTGATATACTAATGTACCTATATCATATCTCATTATATTTGTATGAGAATGCATCAGTATAATTATTCATGATGAATAAAAATCAAAATAAAAGTAACGCTACAAATAAAAAAAGTTCAAAATTTGTTAATACTTAACAGAGACAGAATATAACTGCTCCCCCACGCCCGTCCTTCAGCATCATTTTGGTTCCACTAATAAATCTTTCCATTCCAGTCCATGATATTATCTAAGACCGTGATATTATCCATAGATTTATTATCTCATTAAAAAGAAAATTCTTCTAAACTAAACGTATATTATTTTTACTATATCTTAAAACATTTTCAAATGAATAGTAAAACTTCTGAATGACCAAATCGATTGAGGTTTTCACGTAGGTACCAATGTTGATATGTGCTGTTTCAAATTATATTTTCTTGGCGTATCGATATCACATATGATTCCCGCATTTACATCAATTAATTTTTCAGACCGAATTTGTTGTTGTTGAATTTGAAAACAAGTCAATAGTTTGTTGTCCGTCACAGGAAATTCATTTGTACTATTCAGTTGTTACTTAGGTACAGTGCCGTAGACAGGAGTTATATGTGGGGGGGGGGGGTTCATAATTATATTGAGTTAATTTAAAAAAAATGTAAACAACATATTTTATTTGTATTTTGTATAATTGTATTACAACAGTAGGTCTATTTTTCGTGGCTTTTTAGCTAATTCATCCAATACTTCTTCAGGATTGATGGCAATATCTCGGTAATAACCGAGGAGTACTAATCCATTTAGACGATCCTGTTTGACAAAAAATTCAATATTTATAAAATGAAACAAACAAAATTAAATAATTATAATTTACCTCTTTCATACTATTTCTCAGATAAGTCTTTACTCTTTTCAAACTAGAAAAAGATCTTTCTAGTGTTGCAGTAGAGACTGGTAGTGTACACAATACTTTTAATAAAAAAAATACATTTGGAAATATAACCGGTTCACAATACCTAATATAGCCTCTAATGCATTTGATGGACATATTTCACTATCGTCAGTAACCATATGCTTAAATTTTTGTTTCCAAATTTGTAGCTCACAGATAGCTGTTGTAGTATTGACGCAAGGAAGATAAAAAGAAATTAAAGACTCAAAGTCTGTATTATTTAATGAATTTGTATTATCAAACAAACATTGAAAACCTGAAATATTGTTTTAATTGTTTAGAATTAGTAGATAATTAGAATCTAAGTAGTTTAGGATTAATATAGTTTACGATTGTTAAATACCTTTGAAAATATTTTGATGGGCTAAAAATCTTTCATTTATTTGAAATATGAAAGATTCAATGAAAGGGATGCATATAGAAATTCTATAATAATCTTCAAGTATTTGATCATTACTTGATAAATGGTTAGGTCGGTTTTTTTGTTGATTTACTATTCGTTTAACGGACATTTCCATGTCTAATATTTCAGCCATTTTCTATTAACATATACAATTTTAAAAATATTGATTTTTAAGGAAAAAAAAATAGTTAAAAGTATTATTATTATTAGCATTAAAATTAAATATTAGTTATTTACTTGAGCTTCTTTGAACATTTTCTTAAATTCATCATCTACATTTCTCCTTAAATTTTCAAGAACAGTCTATCATTTGCTAAACTGACCATCTCTTTAAAATCAATATTTTTCCTCTGCAGCTGTTTACATAGTGGTAACAAAAATGAAAATAAAACCTATTCAACAAAAATGAAAATCAATCTAATGCACTATAATTAATAAATAGAGATAAAAATATATACTTTTATAACTTGAAGTGACATAAGAAATTCTGAATCAAGTGCCTTTAACAACATTCTTGCATCAGTACTTGAATTTGAGTCAACCGTCCATTTTGATATGTTGTCCAACGCAATAACATCACATAAGAACAGTTCAATAAAATCATTGATTGGGTCGTATCTCTGTACCCACCTCGTTGCACACAAATGTTTTAAAGTTTTAACTTTAGGGTCCCAATCACTTTGATTAATAGCTTCAAGAAGTTTATGATTCCGTTTATTAAAATTGAAAAAGCAATAATATTTTTCAATGATTCCCAGGCAATTCCTTATAGATTGAATATTGCAGGCTGAGGATACTGCTAAGTTTAGAGAATGTGCTGCACAATGGACGTAAAAGGCTTTAAGATGTTTAGATCGTATTACTGTCTGAGTACCTTTAAAACGACCAGCCATAATTGCTGCACCATCATACCCTTGGCCGAATAAGAAATCACAATCAATCCCACATGAATTTAGCCCTAAAAGTACAATTACACATATAATATATATAAAACTATTCATATTATTATTAATGATTACCATTGAGAATTGCTGATGCCAAATTTTTTCCGGTTAAACTACTGATTTCATAAAATTTTAAAAATTAGAACCAGTACTACTTAAATATCGTACACATACTGTCAGCTCTTCTGAAATTGAAACATCTGTGGTCTCATTGGCTAATACCGAAAAACATTTAGACTCATTAACTTTGTTAACCAGTTGTTTAATTAAAATATCTCCACAAATGTTAATTATTTCATTTTGAATTTGAGGGCTCAGACACTCGTTTCGTGTATCTGATTCAAGGTGTGACTTTAAAAATTCAATATCTTTTGCCTTATATTTTAAAATTGCCCTAAAATTACCTTAAATATGTGTTGAATCTAAAATAAAAAGAAATAACACAGCAATAATAATTTTCTTTTAATTAAATCATTAACTTACTTTCAAAATTAATTGGACCAAAATCATCACTACCTCTTAGAGGAATTTCTTGATATCCACATAATAAAATACATTCTATAATTGGAATCAGTTTTTCTCTATTTTGTTTTATTATTTTCTTTACAAATAATTATGTTAAACTAAAATTAGTAAAACAACATGAATAGAACAATTAAACTAAATATACTAAATCTAACCTATCATCATCTAAAGCATTAATTATTGATGGTTTTTTGTTTAAATAAATATTCAAAAACCCTTCTGCTTTTGTAACAGACAGTTTATGGTAGTCAAAGTTTATATGCTCATTAAATGCCTCTAACATTTTAAAATTATACATTTTGAAAATAAAAGAATTATTTTAAGCCAACCTCTTTAGAATTTTGCCAATTTGTAAAAGCTTTAAGTGTTAAAGCTCCTAATTTTTGTTTGCCAATACCACCAGTTGTTGCAAATACCAAGCAAAACTAGCAAAATGCCCCTTCTTTTAACTCTGAATAAACCAACCAGTTGTAGGTAATAAGCCATTGATGTTGAAATTTTAATTTTCTTTTTTTATTTTGTTTTAATATTGAAAATGAATAGTCAGTAGGTGGACCCATGGTTCCGTAAGAATCTATTAAAAATTATAATTATGTAAGATTAAAGATTATATTAAAGATTTGTATAAAATATTGTAGTACTTAAAATAAATTTGTATTCAATACCAAAAAAGTACTTAAATACAAGAAAAAATGTATTATTGAATAGTAATATTAAAATACCTACTATATAACTGATAATAGGTACCTAATATAAAAATATATTATTAGTACCAACTAGATTTATTACTTACTAAATGCTTTTGCTCATCGGTCAAAGTCAAACTACCATTAACATTTAAAAATAAACCAACATCATTACTTCGAGAATCAAAAACCTTTGAAAAAGCTTAATAATTAGACAAAATGCATAAGCTTTAGCTATTATTTGTGTAATGCAATCAAACAAAATGTGTAAGCAAAATTAATTAGTTAGCGCATCAAGCATCAACATATCCTCCGAAAAATGATACGCAATGAATATGTTACATGTATAATATTTAACCAATATATAAAATATAAATAAACATACTTCATTTTGACAAGTAGATGATTCTGATGACTCGGAAACAATTACATTTTTATCTTTTGAAAAATAACCTGTTATTATAACACTTTTTTTTGTATTTGTATGCATTTTTATAATATTTTAATACTTGTACAATTAAAAAAATAAAAACACGCGGTACACACAGAAATTAAGTTTTTGAAATAACAGTCAACAGCAGGCTGATAACAAAGACGACGCAGTATCACAGAATATATTATTCTGTGGCAGTACTACCAAATTAGAAAGAGTAAATGGTTAATAGCGTTTCCCATCTACCTACACTCGCACACGGATGTTTTTTTTTTATAAGTACAGTTTTGTGTGAAAATGAATTAACTGCCAACTGGTATCAATAGTGCAATAAATAATGCGAAATTCGAATTCCATTATGAAGGTACAGTGTACCTAATACTATTATCTACATGAGTGCAGAAAAATTACACTGTCGATACTATATAATATTTATTACTTATTAATTAAAAAATTAATACTTTTAAATATGGTAGAAATGTGTATATTTTCCATGTTTTAAAAATTGTATCTACGGCCCTGCGTTAGGTACCATTAAATATATCAATTGGTTGAACACCATCGATATTAGTTATCACACCACCAACAGGTATAAATCTTAACTTATTAAAAGATGTAAAACACATAGGCATACGTTCATAACTTCATACAAAGGTATAACAAAAATATAATAATTTAATTTGGTTTTTTTTTTTTATTTCTTTAAATGATAAATGTATTTATTTATTTATTAGAATGAATCTATTATCCAATAAGTATATATATATATATAAATATTTTAATAATAAAATATTTTCGTATTGAATTTTATTAAAATTCAACACAAGTTTTTTTTTTCAATTGTTTATTAAGCTATAACTATTTAAAAATTCTTATTAAATATGGCATGTTCCCTTTATATCTATATATTAAAAATTAATGTGTATCATTAATTTGTTTTGCCAATACTGAATGATATTTTTTGTTGCATATGCCTTGGCTGGTACATACCTATTATAGTTCCTATTTTATTACCTTTATTTTTAGTTATCTATCTATTTATAATGGCTACTCATGAGGTTTTATTTTTGTTTTATACATATTATTGTATATCACGGAGTGATGTACGCTTTCGTTGACCATTTAGGTATATATTTTTATTTATATTTATTTTAAAACATATCCATTCCCCTTAAAAAGTCATAGTTATTCTTTATTTATTTTACCTAATCCAAATTCATCTTTTCATACATAAAAAATACACAATGTTCTGACCATAAGGCCTCTGCTCGTGGTTCACGACCCTTCCGTACTATACGGGTCAGTCACATAAAGCTAGTGAAAAGGATCTAAGAGTGATTTGTGAAACGTTCATTAGTATTGTACATAATCTGTGATAAAGATGTTGCATCAGAGATGGCACAGTGTACAACACTTTAGTTCCATCGATTTTCATAGCTATAATAATAATAATCTATGTACTATTCTCAATTTTGCAATTATTTAATTAAAAAACAATTTATTATTTATTCACGTTACAACACACACTTAGTTACTAAATTACAACTGTTCACAGCTTAATCCTATTGAAAAATAATACATATCACAATAACAACAATGACATGAAATTAATAACCAGACTTGCAGTTCTTAAACTTGTGTGTAGTACGAAAGTAGCAACTGTGTGATTTTGAATAAATGATTGCCCTTTTGAAAGAGTTTGGAAATTCATTGCATTAGTCAAGCATCACTTTTCTGTAATAATAACAAAATGTCAATATTATACATTTTATTTTAATTAAATGTACATACAGAACACGTCAAAAAATAAAATATAATCATAATCATTTAAAAAAAAAATCATATGCATGCAATACAATAAAAAAAAAAAAAAAAAAAAAAACAAATAATAATAATAATAATAATAGTAATAGTAAATAAATATATAAATATTAATTTGTACAATATTATTGTAGCTAGCTATAATAATATAATAACTAATAACTATATAAATAATAAAAACTATACATTTATTGACATCTAAAAAGAATGAGCTTATTATACTATGATCTTAAAGAATCTGTTTCATTTTTCTACAACAAAAATAATTGCTTTTATTAAGAAAATTATGTGATTATTAAGTGGCCCGTGTTGATTATGATCTATGATTGAATCAAATATTTGATTATTATTAATAAAATTACTTAAAACATTTGTCATAATTATATTTTTATTTAATTTCTTCTCATTGCAAATTTTTAAATATTTTTCTGTTGCTACACAAATATTTACTACATTGTCACTCGGATAAATTAAACTTCCTTTATCTTTTGTTTAATTAGAGAATAAAAAAATTACTTTTATTGACAAATAATGCACCATTGCAAACTTCATCAATTTATGTGATACAAATCCTGCTAAATATAATGAAACTTCTTTAGAAAATTGACTTATATATTCAAAATTGAAATAAAATCCATCATTTTTCTATATTTAATATCTGAGCATCGAGTTCTATATATTTGTTTAAAATATAATTAGAATTATTAATAGTTATAATTGGATCTTTAACATTAGAACAGTTTAATATAGTAATATCATCTAATGCCATGCTATTTCCTAAACCAAAATCTTTAATTTCAACATTAACAAGAATTTTCTTATATACCGACTTAAACCGTTGTGCAGTAGGATTATTATTATAGTCACCTTAAGCTCGGATACTGCCAAAGAAAATTTCCAAGTGGTCCTGACTAAGTTTATACATGGGAATAAACTTTAGAAAATTAGTAAGTATCAATATATTGTGTTTTAAGATTTATTAAAGAATTAAATGAAACTAAAAATCCCCCAAAACCAGTTACTCTTTGAGATTTGACTACTAATTGACCATTTTCAAATTTCAGATTATTAACATAATAAAAAATAAATTTTTATAAAAGAATAAATTGAATCAAAATTATCTTTACAAACTGCCCATATGATATTAAATGCCTAAAATTAAGGATATCAAAAACATCATTAAACAATCTAATAAAATGTATTGTAGATTCACATCCTTTAAAATCTTCAAGTTTTAAGTTATCTTTACAAAATATCATAGCATCGGCAACAGATTTTGATAAAAATAGGGTTGCTAGTTTAACTTTCATTTTTTCTTTAAAAAGAATACATGCTCTTTTTTTAATTTATTACCCAAATTAAAATTTTCATTTTCTTGTAAAAATAATCATTTTTCAATGAAATTAAAATCAACAATACTGCCATTGTGATCAATAATTTTTTTTTCACCAAAAGTGTTCCTAACAAGTTTAATCATATGTGCAAAGTCAAATAAAATATTTACATCTTGGTTATGAACATTAAAATTAGTTTAATTATAATTAAAACTTAAAAAAAAAAAAATTAAAATATTAACAGGATTTGTACCTAAGGCACATTTAAAAGCTCTAGCCATGCTTACATTTACTGCTACTCCATCGAAAGTTAAGCTAACTACTTTTATACCAGTGTCCTGTGTCACACAGTATATCTATACAGCGTTTTACCAAATTTATTTTTTGGGAACTATTTAAATGATTACATAAAAAATATCCAACTGGAATTTTCCAAGAAGCATTTATGCCTACTGCCATTAGTACAAAACATTCTCTAGCCTCATGTATAGTTTCATCCTGGATTTCTGACCCAAAACTATTATACCTATGATACATACAACCATCCCATTCTACATTCTTCCTAATAGCTATTTCATCCATAAGCAAAGAACAATAAATTGAAGTAGACGAATTTGTAGTAACTAAGGAAAGAGTGTCAATCGCCACTTTAGTAAATCCAGGTTCAGCATTAACATTCATGTTCATGAATTCAGTAACAAAAAATAAAATTTTTCGAGGACAAATCTATATGCTTTAGGAGAGTAGTAATTAAGCGTTATAGCAAACCACCTAAACTCTATGCTATATTTTTTAGGTAATATATCACCATAATTTTTTTAACATAATTAGTAAGTAGATCATTATGTTTACCAAAATTTTGATTTATGAGGCCTGATTGATCTTGATCTAGATAATGACCTTGCTTGATTTCCTCCAAAATTTGAATAATACCTAAAGGAAATCGTTATATCTATTAATATATTTATTACATTTAATATTGTTTTTGTGTTGCTTATTAATATACATACTTCTTAACCCGTTTTTTAATGACGAAATCTGTATACTTTGCCTTCGTATCTGTTGATTAAGGATTTTAATCTTCTTCTTTTGCTTGAAGTTTTCACGTACCAATATTGATATGCGCCGTCTTAACTGAATTCTTTGCCTTTCAGTATAATTTATGATTTCCGCATTTTCATGAACTAATTTTTCATTGGATTTATAAATTGGAATTTGAGAACAAATCGATGGTTCATTATCCTTCAAAGGGAATCCATTTGTATTATTGGGGGGTTGTTCATTACTACTAAATACATCAATAGGTTGAACACCATCGTTATCAGTTGTTACACCACCAACAGGTATAAATTTGGTTTCTGGACTTTCACATAATACCTGTTAAAATAATTAAAATGAGAAAAATTTGACTAAATTAAATTAGTTATTTAGCATACCGATTTCATCTCATGAATCACTATAGATGGAACAGCTTGTTCTTTTAGGAATTTCTTATTGTTATAATAATTAAAGGAATCATTTGTAAAATGTTGAGAACAAATAATACTATTTGCCGTTAAGTTTACACGATCTACACCACAATACTGAATGAAAGATATCCACTGTTCTCGTCTTTCTTTATTCTTCGGAATTCTTTAATAATAAAAACAAATTACATTTCATTACAAAAACGTTTTAAAATTGATTGATTGCGTATGAGTGTGTAAATGTATACTTACTGGTGGAAACTAGTTTCTGAATATTTGTTTTTCGCATTAAATGTGTGACTACAAACAAAACAGCTCTGCATTTTATATTATCAGTAGTACAATATTATTATACAATAATATAAATGTACCTATATAAAAATATGAAATATTCACAGAAAATAAAATATATACAAGATATAAAGAATATAAATAAAATCGCAGACAAAGGTCATGGACATGAGAGCAAAATGAAAAAATTTCGTACTGAATAGTGAAATGTAAACAATGCAAACACGTAGAGATGTGTAATTCGTGAACGAACGAGTCCAAATGATCTATTCTCTTTGGTGAATGATATGAAATAATTCAAAACGGTCTCGTTCATTGACAACAAATCGTTCGTATCGTCATTCGTTCATTTTAATCGTTCGTATCTTCATATCATTCATTTGAATCGTTCTTATCGTCATATCGTTCATTTCAATCGTTCGTGCCACGATAAAGAGAAGATAAAGCGTGGCAGCTTTGTAATCTTTCAATGGTATCAAATGGTATTAAAAATTATGCCAGTTTGGTAGTTCGAAGATTTTTCAACTGGTAACGCCACCATTTTCCCTAAGGCCAATTTTTCTTAATAATTTTATGAAAGTTTACTCGTGTAATTGTGCAAACTAATAAATAATGTATATTTTTATTTAAATGTATACAATTATACATATTCATCATATTTCATTACTTATCACATAGATTTAAAATATTGTAATTATTAATGTAATATGCATGCATATATTTTGTGTTGTAATTGATGAATGTATGGATTGATTAAAAAATAAATTAATTTTATGACATAATACGACTTATTTATTTATTAAAACAAACTATATAGTATTTATTATATTTATGTTTGTTATACATGTATATTGTACATACATATACTTTCTCACTGAGAATTGAGATTATTTCAAATATTTATGAATATGACGACGTATTATTTTGTGGCAAATATTTATATTATTGAATAAATAGTTAATATAATTATAGTCAATATATGTAAGTAAAGTGGGATTTTAAGGGAGAAAAATATGTTGTCTTAAAAATCTTCGTGTATAAAATGAAAACACAAATTCAATACAAAAATAGAAACTTTTACATTTACCAAGTATCCATGGTATACCTGTTATTATTGACTACTCCTAAAAGGTTCTCCTCTATTTATTCAAATACAACCAAATTACATTTGTAAAAAAGAACTTGGGTACCTACCCAAGTTTAAAATTTCTAAACCATCTGTACAAATTAAATGCAGGTGGCTGTTACCTCTACAGATTCTTACCAAGCTGTTCCATTTCCATTCCAAAATTACTAGTTGAATGCACAATACCATCAGTACTCAACAATTTCTTTAATCATTATACCAATGACCGACGATCACCGACACAGTTAAACATATTTTTTAACTTTTACTGTATTTGTTTTTATTAATTTTTTTTTTTTTTTTTTTTATTATTAAAAATGACAAATAAATGTTTTCTGCCAGGATGTAAAACTTTATATGTCAGTAATAATAAAAAATTGAAATTCGAAAACAAAAAAAATACCAACATTATTTCATTTACCTATGGTATGCTTTTAATAGATGAAACATATTTTAATTTAGAAATGCAAAACACAAAAGTAACCTTCCAAATGACTAATTTATATTTTTTAAACGGCAATCTGTGTTTGACAACAGATTAGAATATTCGATTATTTTCAAGTCATTATTAATTAATTATTCAACAATATTTTTTTTTTATTAATATGGTACCTAGTAAAACTTTTTTTTGAAATGTTTGAAAAGAAGAATACTTTTCTTGTTTTATTTATTCCACTTATTTTGGAAAATTTTTATTTGCTATCAAACTTCAATACTATTTATTAAATTATTTAATTAAATTATAGAGAAAAATAAAGTAACAAAATTATAAAAGAAACAATTCTATAATTCAAAATCGTAAAGTTATATTAAAAAATATATTATAAAGTAATTGGTAAATGAAAACATACTTTTAACTTATGATTTTATAAAATAAATAATAAATTTAAAAGAATTTGAATTCATAAAATAACACAGTTTTAACTCATACTTTATGATAATGCAAGTGACTTGTTTGAGAAACTAAACATTTTTATAAGAATAATAATTAAAATTTTTCAAAATTATTTTAAAATATAGATAAGAATATTTTCAAATGCCAAAATAGTTCACAATTTAAAATACAATACAAAATACCATAAGATTGAAACTTAAAACAATGTAATTACCCATACTTGACAAGGATTTTTGGGTTTATATTCCTTTATATTATAATTAATCTCTTTAAAAACTACGGAAGATTTTTGTAATTAATGAATAACTTCCATTTAATCGCTTTATAAAATATACAGAGATAATAAGTATTACTAAACAAACATTTCTGTGCTTTTCACGCAAAGAAATAAAATACTGTGTAATACATAGAGTAATATTACTCCATGGCATAATATCACTGCGTAAGTATAAAAGTACGTAATAACTCCAAGAATTCATTTCATATGTGACATAAAAATATATAAAATATATGGCACAAGTAAAATATTAAACAACAATAATTTTAATACATAAAACTATAATATTGTAATATTTCCTAATGAAAATGTGGCCTGGGGCAAATAGTGGCGCCGCCTGTACGACAATTTTAAACTACCAAAATGCCTTAGAAATTAGTACCAGAAATATTTACAACTGATATCACATTATCTTCTCTACATCGTGGTTCGTGCTGTCATATCATTCGTTATTAAGTTTGGACAAAGTTTGGGTTTAAAGTTTGGTACGTTTGGATCAGTGGGGTGACCCGGTTCGTTCAGATCGGGTCGTTCCAAGAACACGTTCATTAGGGTAATTCAGGTCGTTTCTTTTTGTCGTTCGTCCGGCTCATCGGATCGTCATTTTTCATCGTTCGTCCGGCTTATCAGCTCGTCTCTTTTGGTCGTTCGTTCGGCTTATCGGTCATATCTTTTTTCGTGAAATTTCAACAAACAATAGGTAGTAGTATTGATTATATATTATAATATTATATAATCAATGGTAGTAGGTACCTATTCAGTTGACAGTTATTCATAATTATCATTATTTTATATTTATCAGTTTATCACTTCGTCAATGAAAAAAGAAAGAGCCGATAACTATTTAGCCATGGAACCGATGAGCTGAATGAACGACGAATAAATTGACCGATAAATGAACGGTGAACAATTGAACTAGTTCACTAAAGTGAACGACTTGTCAATCTCTACAAAACACACCGGTCCTCGCCGGCGCCACATGCATTCAGAATACTGATAAGTAAAAATAATGTCATTACAGTTTCGCCAACACTATAATATGGGAATTTTTATCTTTTTATCCGGTTACTATGTTTCTCTACCTTTTGAGTGTTGCCAGACGTACGGACACAGTTGAGTGACATACGGTAGTTCTATAATGTGTACGATCTGCGGACGGATGAATAAAAACAATAGAAAAATACGATAATTTAAATTTTTTGATATTAATTGCAAAACTAAACAAAAAAATGTTTTCGGCATTGAAAACGTTATTTTTGTTACAAATTAAAAAAATAAATAGTTATACCATTTTCCCCATTGTCTCCCCCACGAATATAGATGGTATATAAACCGCAGAATAGTACTTCCATATGAAAAGTAGATAAAAATACTCTACCGTTATCATAATAATATGTTTTTTTTTTTTTTTTTTGGTGTTCAGTTACTTGTAGAATTATTTATATATATAAATAAATACCCAGTTTCTACAAAATAAATAAGTAGTTGTTTAACACTGAAGATGAGAACATTGTTTTCGAAATACGTAATTTGTTAAATGAAAACAAATTATTTTGTAGAAACTGGGTATTTATTTATATACATAATAATATGGTTCAAAATATTTCAAATGTTTTTAATTTTTAAAAAATATATGTTGTTAATTCTTGTGTGTTGTGAACCTTGTTTATGTTATATTTAAAAAATGTATGTGTTCGATAAATATAATAATATATTGTATTAATATTTACTATGGCTGACTGGGAGGAAGAAAAGTCAGTAGCACCAAAAGGAGAACAGTCGATAAATTTAAGCCACAGAAAACAAAAGTTTGGGGATGAATAGCTTATTGTAAAAGATTTCAAAAATTGGTTAAAAAACTGTGAAAGGTAATCCATTATAAGCATATTACTGTTACTGTTCTTTACAAATGGTATCAGAACTCACTACAATTAAAAAACACTTAAAAAGTGTTAAGCATAAATAATTAAATTTGAAATAAACAATAATAATAATTTAAAAATTGTAATACTCTTATAAAAATAAAATAATAATAATATATATATATATATATGAAATAGGTATATATTATAAAAAAATTATAATATATATGAAGAAAATATGCCTAGAGTATTTGATAAAAGTTTATGAAAGTAACAATTAGTTTCGGCCATAAATTATCATCAGTTTACAATGACTGATGATAACTTATCAAATACTCTAGGCATATTTACTTTATGTATATTAATTTTTTATAATACATATCCTTATTTCATATATATACATATATTACACATATATATATTGTTATTTTTTATAATATATGTTATTTTATTATTAAATATAGTCTAGACTCTAATTTGAAATAAATAAGTTTACTGAGAGTTGATTGTAATATTTTCAAACAATTTTTTCCTATTGAAAATTTTTAAATTGTTCCTTGTAATTTGTAAAAGGCCCTTTGTCCCTTTCTAGTTTCTAATATTTTAAGCAATGGTGCACCCAGGAATTTTTTGGGGGGTGGCTACTGGCTAAAAAAATAATTTTTATTTAAACCAACAGAAGTACGCACACATATTAGTTATTAACATATAATAATAAAAGAAAGAAATTCATTTTGGAGGGGGCTTTAGCCCCAAAGCCCTCTCCCTTGGGTGCACCCTTGATTTTAAAACAAAATCGATTCGGTTATTTGATAAAAAAAAAAAATAATGTACAGTTATCATACACGGGGTACGGAAATTTCACTCATTTTGCCCCAACCACCGGTACTTAAGATCTGGCAACACAGCAGTTTTGACCAGCTTCACGTATCAAGTATTATGGCCACCTCCTGTTTATCTCATATATATATTTATATGTAGTTGGGGTTTTTGATAAGCGCACGGAAAAAAATAAATACTAAAATATTATCTTCTTCTTCTCCTTCGCCTTCTCTCCCAACTATTTGGGGTCGGCCATTTTTTGTTTTTGTACACCCTCTATTTCCTACACCAAATATCCATAACCATTAACCTATGTTGTGCTGTCACACTTTCCCCAGGGATCACCTTACAGTCCTTACACTGTTTCAAACCCCCTCATAAAATAATCAATTTGTGATTTGTTCCCTCCACTCTTATAAGTTATATAATGCGCTTATATCGTGACTACTTATCAAATGTAATAAGTATACCTACCTACTACCCTATATTTACTTATAATTTTAAAATGACCAATATTTTACTATGTTGAATTTACATTTATTACATACATTAATGTTTATTGCAGGTATAAAGTAAATTTTAAAAATGTACTCTTTCCCACCATTAAATTCTGGACACTCACCTAATGATATTTAAAATTAAATTTTTAATTTAAATGTTTAAAAATTTTTATATATTTATTTATTATATCTATATTTCATACAATGCACTCTGTCGTTATGTAAGTTCTGAAATTATTATAAAATATAAATCAAAAAAGTAGATTAAACTTTAAAACTTTTAAAATTAAAATAATGATCGAAACCGCACATGATGTATGATCAAATATAAATTAATTTAATTATCTATATAATCTATAAGATAATTGAGTTAGTTTATTATATTTTAAATTAATAATTATTTTAGGTTAAGTGATCAAACAGAAATGTACTCATGGCCAAATAAATTTGTATGTAGGCGTTATACTTATAATATTAGTAATAGTAACATATGCGGGAAAAATTACCAAATGAATTTAATATAATGATTATACGTAATGTATATTATTATATTTTGAACGAATGATTTCCCAATTTTTTTATCGAGTAAAAAAAAACATGACTAAGTCAAGTTGATCTAAAGTTTTCCGCGTACTTGAGTATTACAGTATTTTTCGATCAAGTACATTCATACAGTTAATTTTTGAACAGGAAATAATGTAGTAAAATATTGCATCATTATTACAATCGAGTTATCATCATTTTATAAAAATATTCCTGATTTGCAGTTTAAAAAAATTTAACATATTTAAGTATTACATTCTCAATTTACACAATAATATAATTAGCTAGTAGCAAGTTGAAATTTTAAATTCAGTTTACTATAATGTAATTAATTTACAAGTTCTATAAGTTATTTTCGTTATAAAACTAAAGAGGTACTTTATACAACTCTACTTAGGTATATTATATGTACATATATTAGGTAAAATTTGGCTAAAAACAGAAAGTTACACTTTGGGTATGTATTATAGTAAGTTGCAATTTTTCTCTTCCTTAGAATAGGTAATTAAAATTGTACTTTTCAATTAAATTGAGTCGATTTTCTTAAATATTGACTTTTAACTATAAAAAAAAATTCAAGTTAACTTTTAACTTGCCTTATTATATATTTTAATTTAATGTTTTCTTGATTTAGCGAATTATAAAAATTGGTTATTTGTTCAATCCTATTAATAGCCAAGTCCAAACATAAAATGAATTATAATTTCGATATGGTATTATTAATGTTATAAGTTATTATATAACTATTTATAATTTTATGAATGTTTAAAATAAATAACTAAAAATATGTTTAAATTGTTATTATAAATAAGCAAAATTTATTCCCATAAATTATTTAAATTTATTTTAGTTTTCTGCACCCAAACAGAATATGAATTAATTTAATCAATTAAATGTAATTTTTAAATTGTTAACGCTTTTATTATTTTCATATTTGCAATACTCTTATATTAAATCATTTTGATGTATAAAACTAAATAATCCAAAATTAACAGAGTATAGCTACTTGAAATTGATGTCATTGTAATATTTATGAATTGGGTCAATGTATGTTAGATTTCGGATTACAGCCAGCGATTAAATTTAGTTCATCATCTTATGGTATTTAACTAAAAATCGAACCAAATTACAATTGGATTTAATAACAAAACAAAAACAAAACTTTTTTTTATAGTAATAAAATAGTGTTTTTTATTATTGAAATAGTAGAAATTTAGTTTGAACTTTTAACATTATGAAAAAAAAAATTAATTAATGAATTAAAACTAATATCTAATACCTATATAGAAAGTATACAGAAATCAGACTATATCTATATAAGCTAATGGCTGTATAATAATATTATAATAGATAATGCTTTGGCAATATTTTTATTTACACCTATTGGTATTGCAAAACATTTGTGTTTTAAAAAATCTAAATCAATTAATATTATTACATTAGAGTCAACTTCATTAATATAGAATATTTTAATTATATCCGAAGGGATAGGAATTTGAAACATAGTGGAGTTCTTGTATTTTATTCCTTCAATTTTAATTTGACCACATATATTTTACTATACCATATTTTACTACTAGGTACATATTTTACTACTACCACCATATTTTATTATTTTGTTAACTTTGATTATATCACTATTGTTAAAAAGGAAAAATTGATCTTTGTGTTTTTTTGAATTAATAACAAAGTTTTCCATTAAAACTTGTTCATATAATGGAGTATTTACAGATTTATTATAATTTATTTCATTTTTAAGGATAGGATAGTTAGGAGTAATGTGAAAAGACTGAATATTAGTTTGTTCCATAATATGGTTAAATGAATCTTGAAGGCGGTTATGGAATTTTTAAAAAAAAATTTTATTTGTTGCAAGTAGTTTTTATATTTAAATGAACTAAATGCGTCCAAGGGACCATGAATTAAAACAAAATCAGTTATATGTAGTAAGCCATGGACGTTATAACCTATATATTCTCTATCATAATGTTTAGGATAGTCAATGATAAATTTTTAGCCTTGTCATTTAGGGTGTAACATGTATCAGGAGAAAATAAAATTCTAATTGCACAACTTAAAAGCATAAAGTGTTCATAAAGTGACTTTTTCAATTGTCCTCTTAAAATGTCTATTCTGATAAAATTCATTAAAAACACATATTGGCTGCCATAATTAATTTAAAATTTGTTTATAATTGATCTTTAGGCCCAAATAATAAATAAAAAATAAATAATGAATTCTGTACTATAATAACCAATTGTATTTAGTTATAGAAATTTAAAAAATAAACATGTATCGGTACTGTTATTTTAAAATATAATACATTTCATTTTGTTTACTTAAAAAATGAAAAATATTTATTATTGTAATTATTTTGTTATATTTAGGTATTATTCATTTTTGTTCTCGAAGAAGCCGCTGTTGACCTGTGCTCAACTCATGCTGATTTCATTTTATTTACATGACTTCCACTTTTTGGCCACTTGGAAAACCATAGTTTTCCGCATTGCACCAACCAATTTGTAGGAATAACTGAATATTTATTTTCCAATTCAAAATATCCCACTATCCACTATAGAATATTGATACATATAAATAATTCTTATAAATAAGTATAATTTATTATTAATTAATGATACAAAGTTAATAAGCATCGTCAACTAATATAAGAAAATGGCTATTTGCCAATATGTGATCTAAAAATGAAAATATATATTTTATAATTTTATAAATATGAATAACAACTTTAAATGTAGGTAGGTAACTATATCAAAAAATAATTAGGAAGTATCTTTGTGTAAAAATATATTATAATATAATATAGAATACACTTGGGTTCATGTGACTATTATACTATAAAATATTATAATCACAAAAAATAATAGGTACTTACACTTTTACTGTATATACAATATACATGTATAATATGTATTTGGGTTTTTAATATTTTATAATAGGTATAATATACCCAATGTTTAATAATTAAATAATTATTATTCTCATTGTTGACATAACATATTTTTATATCACTCTTGAAATTTTCAAATTAATTTATATTATATTCGGATAGGTACCCAATTTAAATAACTACAGGTAGATTACAAACGGTCTACACTAGTCTACTTGTAGACCCAATATTGGTAAATAGCCAAAAAAAAAAACGAAAACTACCTATCTGAACATTCAAAATTTTTCTTTTAGTAATTTATTTAATCATTACAGCACAGAAACTACAAAAATATCATAAAACATTTATGATTAGGTATACTTATTGTAATAGATAGGTGTGTAATCCTATATCAGTGTCTACCCAATTCCATTCCAGTATGACTAAAATTAATATAAAATTATTGATCACCTGTTTTCAAGACGACATCGTTGTAAACACTTGTAGGTAAGCTAAACTCGTGACGACGTGTTCTGTACACGTGAAAAAGACGAGTGAAAATTAGTGTTGTGAATAGATTTAACCAGGAACAGCGTACCTGCACGGTTTCCCAATGGAAATTTCCTGTGATAAGCTCGACCGATCATAGTTCATAGATCATGACAAAATAGATAGGTATTATCATGACAAAATAAACAGGTATGCTGGCAATTTTGTGATACGCAAGTACCGCCATATTGCTTTTCTCCAAAAGTTATCAATGTTCTTTTCTCGGTATGCACGATTTAAGTTATAGTGTTTTCCATATACCTACACTCGTGTACACTTTTTGTGTAATAATGATTATTATCAACTAGTATTAACAGTGCAATAGATAATGCAAATTCCATTGGAAAGTACGGTGTATTTATTATCTACACGAGTGCAGACAAGTAGATACTCAGATGATAATAAGAGGAGAAAAGCGTCCACCATGATTGCGCGAGTTGAACCAAAACATGTAAGTTGCTGTCATACCTGTTTATTTTGTCATGGGTATTATCACAGTTGACACTTTTTTCCTCGTATGCGCATCTCCTCTTCACCCGGCCTATAACGTAGTTCACCACTTTTCATTGGTCTTATATTTTGTCATTCGGATATTTTGAATTTTGGTACGGTGATTAAGAAAACAAATAATTAAATATGGATTATAATAACTTAAATCATAATAAATAATATCAAATATAATTCATTCTAATTGTATGTGCACTATTAAATAATTAACAAGTATAAATACAGCAGGCTAGCAGGCAAGAACACATAAGATAACATTGGCCAATAAGAAGTGGTGAACTTCAACACAGGTGCGGTGAGGAGATATTTTAGCGGGTTGTGCGTTTCAAAAATCTGTGATGATACCTATCTATTTTGTCATGCCGTAGATAATGTTATTATCGCCAATTATTCAAAATAAATATTAGGTAACATTATTATTTACTTGGAGGGATTTTACCCCTAGTTGTACAGCTTATAAGGTGGAGGTGTCGAAACATTTGAAGAACGTTCTTTTACTACTCCCTTACCATGTCGATACCAGTTCATACTATTTTAGTCCGTGCCGTTGTTGATATAAAGCTTTGACACGGTCCTCGGGTTACGATCACTTATCAATTTAAAGACTTTTCGATTATCATCACAGATAAAATTAATATTTAATTTGTGTTTTCGTAGTGAACCGATTACAAAAGGAAGTCTGCTGGATATAATTTTTTTTCAACGACATTTGACTGACTATATTATAGTATAATTGAGTCCTATAATATATTATGCGGCCGCATTCGCATTGTGTACCTGCTATCTATATGGTCTATGTGATTTATTTGAGAGATAAATAATAATCAACAATCGACTTATGGAACTACTATGCTAAATTACATAATTATACTCGCATAGATTTATTGCCGCGAAGTCTTTGCGACTTCTAAACATTATCACAGCTATTAATTGTAGTCTCTTCACGAATTAAGATATACAGGACTGGAAACGAACACTAAATCACCAGAACCAAAAAGTTTCAGAAAAAGTACAGGTGGATTGTTAACGCACTCTAGCGGTAAATGTACTACACATCTTTTACGAACTCGGAATTACCACAGAACATAATGGAATTACTGACCATGTGCGTTTGTTATCATTGAAATCTTTACCGCTGGTTTTCGCTGCCTTGATAATTTTATCGCGTCCACGATTATAAAGAAAGTATATATATATATATATATCCTCTGTTCAAAATGAGAAACGTAATGCGCGACGACGTGTTCTCGTCGGCAGCCGTTAGGCCACACCCATGCGCTCCCCCTCTGAATCAACCACATATTCATCTGCAGTTCTACCACAGATTAAATGAAACCAGATTGTGCACTCGGGCTTAGAATAATAGAATCGTGAATAAGATGCTGTGATTGGGTGCCCGCTAAGTGGCGTATCCAATTACAATGAATATATTTATTGTACGCTTCATTTACAATATGTTTGCTACACTGACCGATTTAATCTATAAACCTCGAACGTCATTTACTGTTCATAAATGATAATAAATAATATTAGGATTTAAATCATTAGAAAATCATTAAAGACTTTCAGATTCTAACATGTGGTAACACTAATTTGGGGGCTCGATAGTAACCACGAATTAAGATAGTATGGATGCCCAACGGCATATAATAATCAGCTATCATTCTGCCCTCAAACTGACTCCCTTAATCAGTTGTGGAAACGTTCAACTAGCGCTTAATATCATACTGGTGACA